>JAKTVH010000372.1:66953-79358 GCA_030557105.1 Candida frijolesensis | reverse complement strand
TTTTTTTTTTTTTTTTTTTTTGCATCTCGGATGGAGCTGCACTTTGTTTGATTAATGAGAGGGCAAGTGGTACGACCGAAATATAATAATTCCAAACAAGGAATAACCCACACACCCGAAGTTAATCCGGCAAGGTAATTACACTGTGTCTTTACCAGACGTATGCCTGTAAGTAGCCATGATGGTGTTGATTGATTCATGTTGACGTTGGTATGACGTTCCATGCAACTCACTAGTTCAAGTATGAATGACAACATACAAAAGAAACAATTATTATGTCAGCCTTTTACACTAGCCAGGATTCAACAGAGACCATTAATCCGGAATTTTCTATTGCTATTTCACATACAGATTTCCCTATGGCTTAAATGAACCAATCATTGTGCTACCCCACACAAATAGATTAACAAATAATGAATCTGCGGAGAAAAATCCATATTTACGCGCGTATTGTCAAGGAGAAGAGCAGGAACAATGGAGAATGCAGGTTTCGCTTGGAGTTGAGATATGAGATTCCAAAAATCCGATGAATGGATGGTTATTGTCATCAGAACTTCTTCCCTTTTTGTTACCGAATAACAAAGTATACTTATGATTTGTTACTTAATTTACCGACGCCGTGAGTTTCTTTTTATTTTTTGATCATTTGTTTTTAGGTTGACAAGAATATAACACAGAAACTTCTTTTGCAAGTTTATTAATCTCTGATTTGATAAATTCGATTTTGTTAGTCATAGGGAAGTTTAATTTAATTATTATATTTCATTTGGTTAAAAGATTCTTTCAACGGTTTTTGATTCTACATGCCCTATGGGCGTTTGTGCATTTTTGGGTTGTTTCACATCGGAGTAATTTTTAGAAGTAACCGTATATGCGAAACATCGTCAAGGAATCTGAACTACCTCTTCTAAGGCTGGAAGACGAGATCTATGAATCCCTGCTCATTAAACAAACAAACGTTCGTGTACCCAACCACTTTTCAGGAGTAGTAATTTGTCATCTTGTTTGCCGTACCAACACGAATAATGGAACGAATCACCATTAGCCTCACCTATTACGTTGTGGATTTTGCTGAATGAAAGTGGTGAAACCAATAAACCCTATTCATTGGTCCTTTATATCACCAACTAGAATGCACTTGTGTTATAGGTACTATATTTAAGGTAGATTTCCTTTCCAACTAAGGGACTCTACCACATGCAGGAACAAAAAAATCAAGTAAAAAAAAAAACAATCAATTGTATCAATACGCGTAATGATACACATCCGAGTCTACGCTAACTCCCACAAAATTCCATAGCTATCCTTTGCCTACCATGTTCAAAATCAATAAGGATATGATCTACCGAGATCATAGGATCAGAACATTTGAGGAACCAATTGATATAGGAAAACAGACTTACCTATGGGCAGATCACAGTGATGTGGACAACACGGAATCCTTGATCAATTCAGGGTTTTATTATAATCCGAACAAACGATACAAAACAAGAGTGACATGTACATATTGTGGACATTCTTCATATATAAATAACCAAGCAGACGTGGACAAGATACTATCCAAGCATAAGAAGGCCAATTCGTCTTGTCCCATGGGTCTAATTCTTGACATGCATAAAACAATCTCCCGCCACCAGGAAGACCCCAGAGAAATTCACAAAGTTTGGAAGATTAACCCAAAATTCAGTGATCCGTTTGATAAGACAAATCAAGAATTTCGTAAAAATTTTTACATTGATTATCCATTAGATAAAGTCGATTCCATTCCCAATTCTACTTCACTTGCAAATGCTGGTTTCATTTACAGCCCTCGACATATTCAAGATGATCGAGTGATGTGTGTATATTGTCAATGCTCGTTGGATTATTGGGAAATTAATGATGATCCAATTAGAGAACATACAACGAATGAATCAGGGTATTGTTATTTCTTGGATTTATATAATAGAAATCTCCACAACGACAAGGACAAGACAGAAATTGAACCCTCGGACAAATCGATTGAGATTTCATTAGTAAATAAGCAGAATTCAACCGACGAAGATTCAAGTCTGGATATTATTGAGATTTCAAGGGTTATTAAAAGTGGTAATAATGATGTAAGTTTTGCCAAAGGAAGCGATAGTGAGAGAGAAACGGAGGCTGCATCACATGACAAGAAGAGTTTAACGAAAGTCAAAGATAAAGAAAACTCCATATCAGTGCAAGAGTTTCACGACTACGAAGTGAACGAAGTCTTACCAGATTTTAGTATCGATGATGTCAACGACGAATCAAAACGTTCTTCTGGTAACGCAAAATTTGATGACCTGTCAATTATCAAGCTGCCAATAAAACCAGATGACAAGCAAGTGACATATAGGAGATCGAAAAGAATTAAAAGAGTATACAATGAAAGAGACAGAAATGTGGATTATTGGGATAAAATACCTGATGATGATTTGTTACAGGAATTTATTGAAGTATCTCAGAAATCAACTAAACTGCGAAAAGACAATAAGAATGTGGTTGAAACTATATCAGTTGATCTGAGCGTTGAACCATCACGGGCTGAGGATGATATGGAAATTGATTTCGACACGGAAGAGCAACAGAACAATGATGATGATACGAAACATGAACAAGAATATGACCAAGAAATTGATAATGATTTGGCCATGGATCACTTTGAAGATATTAATGAAGACGAAAATGTAGTAGAAATGCTGGACATTGAAGAAATTGTCAAGCCTGAGTCAAAAGGAGGAGATCTAGATAACAATATTCAGGATGAACTAGAGTTAGAGAACAAGGATTCCAAGAAATCAATCGTATCTGTTGAAGAAGCAAAGTCTGGACGAAGGAAAAACCCCGAAATTGAGGAAGAAAGCTCTGGAAATGATGACAACAGTTCCGAGAATGATGACGAAGAATCAAGTGAAGACGAGGAAGCGCTGGATTCAGAGTACGACAGTGAAAACGAAAGTGTGACAATTCCTGAAGAAGTTGACGACCTGTATGAAGTCTCTGATCCCTCTGACGAATCAATAGATGAATTCGAAGCTTCTCAAAGAAGACCGAAATCTGCATCGAAGAAAAGCAAAGAATCTTCTCCAGAGGAAATAGTTAAAACCAAACCTAAACAACCAAGACGTATAACAATAACCAGGAGAGAAGAGTCATCGGCTCCACCAGAAAGTTTGTTTGATGATTCAAGTGATAATTTTGAATACGATGAAAAGCATGTAGAAAAGCTTGAACGTCGAATAGTGAAAAAGCCAATCAAAAAGCCCAGAACTGATGAATCATCCCAGATTAAACGAAAATCCTCCATAACTAAAGAGCCATCAAAATCACCAATAAAACATAATTCATCACCGATTAACTTTTTAGATGGACTCAAGGGCTCACTGAAAAAGAGAAGAAAGATATCGAAACCAAATATTCTTGATATGTCATTTGAATCAGCTCAAAAATTCAGCAGCCCAAGCAAATTTTCAAATTCCTCAAAGGAGAGTGGAATCATCCCTCTAGGGGAAGGAAACATAGACAAACGTGCGAAGGACTATGGTATCAAGAAGGACGAATCACTTGGTTTTAAGAACAATATGGATCTAGGTAAAGAAGATGATGCAATTAACAACAAAAGTGATTTCTTGAAAGATATCGATAGTGAAACTGAAGCGGTACGTGACTCACCTGACAAAGGTATTCACTTAAAGTCACGGCCAGATGAAGATATCTCACCAGATAAGAGTGATCATTTGACCTTGAGTTTAAACAAAAATGTTGGTCACCATCTGAATGTGAGTCTGAAGAAAGAATCCAATTTATTAGATCCTGACGCTAGTTATGATGTAATAGTGGTGAGTGACGACGAAGGTGACAACAACAATCAGGACGATGAAGATAATGAGAATGATGAAGAAGTTTTTGTGGATGCTGAGGCTAATATAGATGCACAATTAACTGAAGAAGTTGAAAACGAAAAGAACGATGGACTGGTGTTGACATCAAGAGAGAAGATTGTGAGATTACTGACTCCCAATATAGATGAATTTCAAGGTACAAGCACATCCAACAATTCCAGAATCAATTTACAAGATGATTCAAATGAAGTGGAAGATAACAGCGTACATGAGGAACCAGACAACCAGGATATTGACGCCGAAATAGTGGCTGATGATGAGGATTCAGATAATGTTGAGGAACATGTCAGTAATATAGAACCTGATCAAGATGACAATAATATGGATGGAGACTCCGT
This sequence comes from Candida frijolesensis, assembly GCA_030557105.1. Taxonomy (NCBI): domain Eukaryota; kingdom Fungi; phylum Ascomycota; class Pichiomycetes; order Serinales; family Debaryomycetaceae; genus Candida; species Candida frijolesensis. Next base: position 75,112 of record JAKTVH010000372.1, on the reverse strand, counting down.
GCCTGGCAATCCGGAAGATGAAAATGAAGAACCAAAAGTTGAACAAAGCAAAAAATATGATGAGCCCGTCGACAAAGCGATCAAGATGGAAGTGGTAGAAATAGATGACGATTCAGATAGTATTGAAGAATTGGTCACTGGTGATACAGAAACAGATCAGAGAGATGATGACATGAATGCTGAATCAACAAAGCAAATCCTGAGGAACGCGGAAGAGTATAATGCCGATGAAGATCCGAAAGATGAAGAGCAAGGCAAAACCCATTTGAGCCGAATAGAAGTTGAAGAGCTACGCGAGTCCGTTGACCAAGAGAATCAGTCTTCATCAAAATCAGTATCAGCATTGAGCACAGAGGGAGGAGAAGTGGACGAATATCAAGACGAAGATAGCAACAATGATAATACAAAGGAAATTTCATCCATGGTAGATCCAAAAGCATCACCAGCAAGAACCATAAGCGGAGACACCACTAGGGAAATGAAGAAATTCTCATTTGTTCAAGAAAAACTGTCACCCAAACAGGAGGGAGCTGTCTCTTCCCTGCCAAGTTCTACAAGACACGAAGAAAGGAATCTACCTCATAAGGAGCAGACCAATGAGGTTGAAAGAGTGTCAGCAGCTGATTATGATTCCACGCAACACCGTCACCACCCAAATAGAGACTCACCACCACCTGCTGTAAAGCGAACTTCATTAAATGGACCAATTACATCTCCGTTGGCAATGAATTCTTCGTTGTCACATATTCACAAACCTGGCGATATAAGCGCTGTAGAAGAACCTGAAGAGATGAATAAGGCAAAGAGACATTGGAAGCCGAGACCGCTTACAAAATTGTTTGAGCTGATGAAATTTTTAGAAAGCAGTGCCAATGAGTTGAAGGAATTGGCTAATTCGGAATACGACTTGAACAACGATCTTAATGGGGACATCACGCGGTTCATTGCCGAGATGCCTGAAGACGAAGAGGAAATGACCATTAAGCAGTGGATGGAGCACTGTGCAACCAACTGTCGGGATATAGTGACACAATCATGTAGTGACATTGGCAACTTTATTGTTGAAGAGTATGACCGAGCCATTGAAGAAGTGGAAAATATGTCAACAATTGACTGATGTAAGGCTGTGTTTAGCGTTAGAACCATAGGTTAGTGAAATGTGACATAGTGAGTCAGAGCAATAGCAATAACAAATATAAAAGCCGAAAAAAGTTAGCGCAAATGCAAATGCAAATGTATGAGCCAAAATAGAAATTGAAATGGCAGCCGCATTTTCACAAAGAAGAAAGAGAAACAAACGAGAACTTTCTTTGTCTGTTAAACGCAAAGTGATAGCTCGGACGGAATGAAGTTTTTTTTCTCTGCCAACGAAAGAACGGACGATCGAACAATCACATAGTGAGAGTGAGATTGACTGTGAGAGTGAGGGCACTTCAAAGAAAAATGAGCAACAGCGATTATTAGCATCACCCATCTTTTTTGATCTCTCTCTTATCAACGATAACAAAACACATTTGCGGGAAGCACGTCATCAACGACCATCTTCGCCACTATTTCAGAAGTCACAGGCCATCGCCACAGCATTAAATTCACGTCCTGTTGAACAAGAATAGAAAAAAAAAGGAACCATTGATTGGCACACCCTACTTTCACAAGAAAGATGTCGTTTTGGCCGTTCGCAAACCCGTTGAACAGCAACAATGCTTTGCTGAAGTTCCTAGACTCAGTACAGGATCTATCATCTGTTATCGTGGAAGACCTAATTGGAGATTTCACAATACTGCAAGAACTTTTGAGTGAACTTCATAGCATAAAGGGCAATTTTAATGCAAAAAATGGTGGTGGAACAAACTTCTTGTTCCAGCAACCACCGCCAGATATTAATAACACAAGCTCAGACTCGGCCTCATTCACGTCATCAATCAACGAAAATAACACTAACAACACCAAAGACACCAAGGGTACTAAGCTCATAGAAATCTTGATCCAACCACATATTCTAACGGGACTCATTGACTACTTGGTTAGAAGCGTCGATTTTTTCCATGAACAGAGCATTAAAGAGGAAGAAAATGTTTTAGAATTACTAAACGATAACCCTCCTCAAACGGATTTGGTGGAAGAGGAAGAGCTTGAAGAATTGAGAAGTGGCAAGACATCAAAAGATTCAGAAGAAGAAGACGAAGATGAAAAATTCCGTCGATCAGTGCAAGCTGCGGCAGATATACTATCAGTGGATTTATGGATTGTTCTGAACCGTATTATTGAAACCCCCAGCATCATGAATGAGTTGTGGCTGATTATTGACATGAAAAATTTACTGGAAAGTTGTCCCACAGTTTCATATTTGGTACACATTTTGGATCAATTGATGGATACCAATAGCATTGAACTTTTGAACTTCATTAGACGTCAAAAGGATCTTGTCGATACATTTTTGGCCAAAATTGAAGTTCCAATGTTGATGGATTTCTTTTTCCGCGTGATACAGACCGATAAACCAGATTCACCGACAGGAATAATCGAGACCATAGCCCTGCAGAACCTCATAGTCAAGTTAATTGATATTTTAAAACCAGAAAGTTCCCAATTTGCATTAGATACCTGTATCCCCAACCATCAATTATTCTTCAAACAAACCGCAGCCACCGATTTCTTGAAAGCGTTAGTTACTATTTCTTCAAACGCGGCTTTGGCGGTGGTATTGGAAACGAACATCGGTCCTAACCAATTAACCAGAGAATTGGTTTCCCCAGAAATTGTCAATACCATGATCAATGACATCATGTTGGTGAAAATCAAGGAGAAGGATGGCAAATTTCAAACTAATAAGCATGGTATTAACAATTGTGTTAGTGTTGTTATAGAGCTCATTAGAAAGAATAACTCAGATTACGATCTCAATTGTGGGTCATACAGCTCCATGCTTCAGAATGGAGATGGCAGTCCAGGTGAAGTAAACTCATACGTCATGTTTCAGTGGTTGAAAGATTTTGAGCAAAACCCTCCTGGTCCTCGAGATCCAATATATTTGGGTGAAATGTTGGAACTATTTTCTAATAATCTAGACAATTTTGCCGAATTGATCCAAATGGAACCTATTCTTCCGATGAATGTGGATACGAATATATTAGGTTTCACCAGATTTAAGTTGTCAGAGTTAATTGCAGAGCTATTACACTGTTCCAACATGATCTTGCTCAATTCCAAAAAAATTAAAAAAATCATAGGCGTAAGAGATCAAGTTAGATCACAACAAGAAAAGAGGTTGAAGAAAGCATTGGAAGAGAAAATTGCATTTCCGGAATCACCTAATATCAAGCAAGTGACGTCAGGTATGGATGATGTATCGCTAGACGATATCCATTTTGGAACTCATACAAGTGATGATTCAAGCGATTACAGGAAGCTTGTTGATAGTTTAGACGACGTCGAAGATTCCGAAGATGAGGAGCCTTCGATATCACCAGAAAACCCATTTGTTTGTTCTGACAGAGATAAAGTGATTAGACTGGATCCATGTGTGGGGGATTACTTTAAGATAAAATTGCTAGATCTGAATATCATGTATGAGATCGTCAGCATGTTCACCAAGTTCCCATGGAACAACTTTTTCCATAATGTGGTGTTTGATTTGATTCAACAGATATTCAATGGCAAACTTAACTCGTATAATTCATTCTTGATTGTCGAGTTATTCAAAGAAGATCAATGCGATTTAACGAATATGGTGGTCACAAGTTACAAGGAAGAAGTTACGCCGAGACCAGGGTACATGGGCCATTTAATTTTGATCAGTGAAGAAATCGTTAAATTCACATCGCTTTATAAACCCGATTTGATTTCACCAGTAATCGTAGCAGGGGTGCAATCCCAGAATTGGATTTGGTTTGTGAATGATGTCTTGCTAAAGACACGTGAAGTGTATAATGTTGTTTTAGGGGCTGAAGAAGGAGACGAGAGCAACGAATATGGATTTGACTCTTCCTCTGTGGGATACCTAGATATGGATCAACCAAAGAAGATCATTTTGGGAGATGCATCGAACCACGACGAATTCGTTAATGACGAATCAGGGATCGCTAACACTCAGAGGAATGGTGACCACAACGGTGTGGAAAATGACAACGCCAAAGAAGAAGAAGAAGAAGAAGAAGATGGGGGAAACGATTCCGGAGATGATTATGATATGAACCAATTCCTTGTTCCTGAAGTCAATGTTCTGAAAATGACACCCAGCGGAGATTTGACAAAGCATAAAGTTGATGCTGATGCTGATGTTGATGATGAGAATGAGAACGACGACGAACAAGAAGACACAAACTACTTGGAAAACTTGTCAGGGGGCTCGTCTGATGACGACGATGACGATGACGTTGGTGATGCAGCAGGGGATGACGAAGACAAAAGTAATCAGTTGCGTAGAGTGCCCAATCACAGCAACCAATGATATCCTTACATACGCCGGATGTATAGTTACGACTTAGATTAATTTTACTTTCCATTTTTATTTATACTTTGATTTTACTTTTGCTTTTTCCTACTATATACCACTTTCCCATTTGGCAACTCTATCTTTTCACCTCTATTTTTCTTCTTTTGTTGTTTCTTTTTGTCACCAGCGCCTGACTGTCCAGATTCCCCTGTGGTTTGTTTCTTATACTCCACAGTAGTATCAATAGGTATCCATTTGCCCAAGACCAAATTCCAAAGTTTAGCTGGTATTTTGAAAAACAAGGAATCCTTAAATCCTGGATGAATATTGATTTCATTTTCATCAATCAAATGTTGTCCATCATCTTCCAACAACCACACACTACCATCTGCTTTCACCAAAAACTCTTTCCCATTAGCTTCATTGACGAGTTTACGATCGGACCCATCAGCAGGTGGAAATTGAGATCCATTCCAGGCTTGGTTCTTGATCATGCTCTTCATATCTTCGATTCTTTTATATGCTTGTTTTCTGTTGATTTTGAGGGCAAAGAAATGGAAAGTCCCCACAAGCAAATAAAGAATCACCAAAGTGAACACCACCCCAGGACGGAATTTAGAATAGTAATAGCCCGTTCCTTTCCATTTTGGAAATCCTTTACTATAGAAATAATCATATCTTCTTTTCAAAGATTTGTCACGTAATATATTCCCTACCAATGACAATCTTTGGAATCTTTCATTTGCTTTCTTTTTCTCAGCTTTAGATGCCGTGGCAAATTTATCAGGATGCAATGATCTGGATAATTTCCTATATGCTTTGGTAATGTCTTTTAAGGTCGATTTGGGACCATCTTCCAATCCTAGCCAGTTGTAGAAAGTGGTTGATTTGCCTAAATCTTGTTGGATTTTGTCATTTAAGCTAAATATCTCGTAGTCTTCTTTACTCCATTGTACGGCTGTAACTATGGCAACAAAGAAGAGTAAGAATTGAATGACTTTCATTTGTATATGTGGTAGAATAGCGGCCAAGGAAAACACGTAACACGGTGTTTTGATATTTTTCGAATTTTTTTTTTTTTTTTTTTTTTCACTTTTTTTTTTTTGATCGAGGCTCGCGCGAAGGAACTTGCAGGGGCGAAGATGAAGAAGCAGAAGCAGGCGTTGCAACTTTTTACAACCCATTTTTCTTTTCCCACCACAATCAACACATATACAACAATTTCCAGCAATGCCAACATTGTATCCATTACCATTCAACGAACAAATTGTGTTCTTCTACAATATCGTCGCTGCCACATTGTGGTTCTGCTGTTTCGGCAGATTCCTCATATTGCTTCCATTAGTAGGAAGGAGATTCTTGCCTGGCGGGATAGCAGATTTCTTCCACGTCGTTTCATTACTACCGTTGATTGGATCAATAGTCGTACAACTTGCACTTAAGCCAAAATGGACTAAATCTTCCTTATGGTCATTGCTGAACGGAATCAAAATGGCCTGGATTTGTTATGGAGTAATATTCCCACACCCAAGAATCGCAAGGCATACATCATACTCAATCTTGATCACATCTTGGTGTGTTCAATACTTGATCCATTATTCATATCACGCATTCAGAATTAAGACCAAGAGATATCCACATTTCTTATTATGGTTGCAATATAACAATTTCTATTTTACATATCCATTTGATTTGGTTGCTGAGATGATTCTCATATTTTTAAGTCTTGGTTTTGTTGAAGAAGATCTGATTTATGATTGGGTACTTAGAGGTGCATTTTTGATATACATCCCTGTGGCTTACTTTGCATGGGGACACTTGAAATCTAGGAAGCAATTGAAGTATACTGATTATATGGAGAAGAGAAATGCCATTCGTACTATAAGTGGACAGGATTCTGGTGCTCCAACTTCCACAACTGCTACATCCATTGAATTAAGAGATTTACCAAATCAAAGTAACTGAACTTTTAGATAGACTGGATAAGTAAAATAAATAAACAAATGGATTCCTTTTCAAGCAGATATCACCAACTTTGCAGCCTAAAAATATGTAGCTCATTCTCATTAGTATGCGATTGGTAGAGCCAAAGCAAGACTAAGTAAAAAAAAAAAAATTGTATCGAAAAAAAAAAAAATGAATGAAAAACTTCACCAAACCCATCAACGAACGCCACTCCCTTCCCTCCACAACACAATGATAACGAAATACTTTTCAAACGTGGTGATAAGATTCAATCCATTTTTATCTGCTTCAAAACCAGCCAGATTATTCCTTCAAAGAGTTCCAACCGGTACCAAAATCGATTGTAAAGTCGTCACCAAACCAACTGACAAACAAGAAATCAAAGTTACATTTAAGGATAAACATGTTATGACGGTGGATCCTACATCTATGGAATTTGCCGATTTGGCCGATTATTTCAATGTGCACAGTAGAAAATTAGTCATTAAGGATGCTATTCAAGATTAAACACCCCCAATATATTTGTTCATGCCTTGTTTTTGTACATAGAATATTTATTAATATAAGGATTAGAGCTTATTGGAATTATGGATGATTTTAGATAATGTCTTCAGAAGAGATGACCGCAGTATGGCACAGTTCTGTTCATGACGTAGTGCTTATCATGAATCGAAGAACTAGTTTGCAATATGAACTTGGGTTGACATGGACTCATTGCCCAACTATTCGTATTTCTTGATTACCATCATAAGAAGAGCTTCCATTTCCCACGCATAGTTCATGATATTCAGCTCAAATGGACATTGTATTCATTCGGATTATCGATTTCCTTTTTGATAATTTTCAGTGAGCCGCACAGTGCTACATATAGTATTTATTCAAAGTCGATTCAGCAGTCATATATTGAATATGTAATAGTAAAAAAAAAAAACACAAAGGTTAGAGAATCTATTTATTGTGTTGACCGTAAGCTTTGGTAGCATAGTGACCATCGATACAAATAACATCTTGTGGTCTGTACTTGTAAGTCTTGTCAAAGTACTCAGTCAAGATTTGCTTAACACCATTAGCGTATCTAGCTTGTGCATCTAAAGAAGTACCAGAGACATGGACAGTCATAGCATTACCATAAGCTTTGCCGTATGGGTTGTGCATGGTTCTCCATGGCATGTCTTTTGGAGCTGGTTGAACTGGCCAGACATCACCACCGTATGCAATGTGACCGGAGTTGACAGCTTCAGCAACATCTTCTGGAACAGTCAAAGCACATCTGGCAGTGTTGATCAAATAAGAACCTTTCTTCATCTTGGAAATCAATTCCTTGTTGATCATACCTTTGGATTTTTCATACAATGGGCAATTTAAAGTGACAACATCGGCTCTGGAGAATAATTCGTCCAAAGTTTCAACTCTTTCGAGGATGTTGTCAACATCGTTGAACAACTTAGAAGCGTCGTTGATCTTCTTGACTGCAGCATCTGGTAACGCTTGGTAATCGTAGTACAACAATTTCTTTGGGTTGAAAGCGACTAATCTTTCCAAGATTCTGTAACCAATTCTACCAGCACCAACGGTAGCAAAGACCTTGTCTTCCATGTCAAATTCGTCTTTGGCAACAGCAGCAATATCCCAACCACCTTCAAGGGCTTGAGCATGACCTTCGTTATAGTTTCTAACCAAGATCAACATGGTCATAACTGCATGTTCGGCAACAGATTGGACATTGGAACCAGTAACTTCCAAAACAGCAATACCTCTT
>JAKTVH010000372.1:7309-66933 GCA_030557105.1 Candida frijolesensis | reverse complement strand
TTTTTGTACATAGAATATTTATTAATATAAGGATTAGAGCTTATTGGAATTATGGATGATTTTAGATAATGTCTTCAGAAGAGATGACCGCAGTATGGCACAGTTCTGTTCATGACGTAGTGCTTATCATGAATCGAAGAACTAGTTTGCAATATGAACTTGGGTTGACATGGACTCATTGCCCAACTATTCGTATTTCTTGATTACCATCATAAGAAGAGCTTCCATTTCCCACGTATAGTTCATGATATTCAGCTCAAATGGACATTGTATTCATTTGGATTATCGATTTCCTTTTTGGTACTTTTCAGTGAGCCACACAGTGCTACATATAGTATTTATGCAAAGTCGATTCAGCAGTCATATATTGAATATGTAATAGTAAAAAAAAAAACACAAAGGTTAGAAAATCTATTTATTGTTCGATAATTAGTCAATGCACGACTTATTAAGTGTCGGGAGAACACATTTATTAGGTTATAGCACGTTCCACGTTACTTCCGATTTACGTTCCATGTTGCATCCAATCCATACCAAAGTAAAACTTAAACCTAAGATAACGTGGAATCTAGGATACTCGACTTACTATAAATAAGAGTCGATTTCCCTGACGTCTACAGTATAGAGGTTGTATAGTAACTAAGGATAATAATACGAACCAATCGCATATTTCTATAATTTATTGTGTTGACCGTAAGCTTTGGTAGCGTAGTGACCATCGATACAAATAACATCTTGTGGTCTGTACTTGTAAGTCTTGTCAAAGTACTCAGTCAAGATTTGCTCAACACCATTAGCGTATCTAGCTTGTGCATCTAAAGAAGTACCAGAGACATGGACAGTCATAGCATTACCATAAGCTTTGCCGTATGGGTTGTGCATGGTTCTCCATAGCATGTCTTTTGGAGCTGGCTGAACTGGCCAGACATCACCACCGTATGCAATGTGACCGGAGTTGACAGCTTCAGCAACATCTTCTGGAACAGTCAAAGCACCTCTGGCAGTGTTAACCAAGTAAGAACCTTTCTTCATCTTGGAAATCAATTCCTTGTTGATCATACCTTTGGATTTTTCATACAATGGGCAATTTAAAGTGACAACATCGGCTCTGGAGAATAATTCGTCCAAAGTTTCAACTCTTTCGAGGATGTTGTCAACATCGTTGAACAACTTAGAAGCGTCGTTGATCTTCTTGACTGCAGCATCTGGTAACGCTTGGTAATCGTAGTACAACAATTTCTTTGGGTTGAAAGCGACTAATCTTTCCAAGATTCTGTAACCAATTCTACCAGCACCAACGGTAGCAAAGACCTTGTCGTCCATGTCAAATTCGTCTTTGGCAACAGCAGCAATATCCCAGCCACCTTCAAGGGCTTGAGCATGACCTTCGTTATAGTTTCTAACCAAGATCAACATGGTCATAACTGCATGTTCGGCAACAGATTGGACATTGGAACCAGTAACTTCCAAAACAGCAATACCTCTTTCGTTAAGAGCATCCAAGTCGTAATGGTCAGAACCAACACCAGCGGTGACACAGAGTTTCAAGTTTTTAGCTTTGGCAACTCTGGATCTGGTAAGATAAGCAGGGAAAAAAGGAGTGGTGATGATAATTTCAGCTTCGGGCAAGTATTTGTCGAAAGTTGAAGTTGGTTCTGGGTCTTTATCATCAGTGGTAATCAACTCATAACCGTGTTCTTCAGCAAATTTACGAATACCCAATTCGTTTTCAGTGGTACCCAATAATCTTGGTTCTTCCTTGGCGTGGTTGTCACCGGAATAAAGGACCATCAAAATAACTGGTTTACCCATTTTTTAAGAAATCTTTGTTTTGTAAGCCGGAAAGTGTTGTAGGTTGTAATTTTATCAATCAACTGATTGGTAGTAATGAATTTGGAATTGGAATTGAGGAATTAGCAGGGAATTTCACTCCACTTATATACTAAATTTCATATCATTAAGGCAGTATATCTCAGAATTCTGTAGAATTGAAAAGAATTCATCCAAAAAAGGGGATTTGATTGTTTATCGTTCTTATTTACGGACTCTTTGCCTATGAAATTGCTAAATTATTATACAAGCATAATTATATCACTCGGATTTTCGCGGTTTAGGCAGTTTTGCAGCAAAGAAGAGAAATGCTTTTTCCAAAAGATTCCATCCAAGCTATGAAAGAAGCAATGATAGCAACCGAATTAGTTCAACAATGTTCATAACGTGACTAGTAGTTACCAACGTGTAACCCATTCACAAATTCTCTAAGGGATAATCGGATCTTGGACTTTTGGAAATTTTTCAACCCGAGTGATTTTCATGTTGTGGGGGTCTCTCTCTCTCTAACTTGCCGCGTCAATAGTTTTTCACATTGAGTGGTTATTTTGTGGAGAAATAAATGGTAGTAAATTACACAACCACCGTCTACATTTTCAAACTAACGGTTAATGAATTTAGTTCATACATTGTAATGCCAAACACATTTTTTACGGATAATCTGGTTATTCCTCGGAGAGATTGGGTTATCATCCTTTTAACCATTGTTGTGTGAAATACTTTGAAAGAAGAAGATAGAACGAAAACGAAAAAAACAGAAAAAAAAAAGAACTCCGGAATGAGCAACTTGAGTGTAATGCCCGTAGCTCATTCCCCCATGACAATTTCAGAGAGCATATATGATAAGTCCAATATATTATTGTTCACCACTAGACTATCACCAAATCTATTGGAGTTCTGGACCGACGACTTCAATTTCGAGTGTTCACTACGACTTCTAAATGATCTCAAGCTACAACTAAATATATCAAACATGAAAATCCTCCACCAAAAATACAAAGCCTTGTTGAGTTTGTTATTCACTCGATATGTAATCAACCATCTACTAGGTAAATTTAAGAATCCCTTCGATCCTGTTGAGTTCACTTATAATGGCTATGGAAAGCCAATGTTGGCAGATTTTCAGTTCAATATGAGTAGTTCAAACGATATAATTTGCATGGTGGTGGAATATTCATCACATCCCATTGGAGTAGATCTTTCACATTCAAGACAGAAAATATCCAAAGTAGATTATCTTGAACAATTCAGTCCCATTTTTGATGAATGTGAAATTGCACAAGTTGCTACTTATTTTAAGTTTAACCATTTTTGGACATTGAAAGAGGCATTCACGAAACTACTAGGGAGTGGATTGAACATTGAATTATCTGATTTTCATTTCAAGGTGGGGCAAGGTTTCAATGAGTTGGATTATAGGTATACCGAAATAAAGAGTAACAATGGTAGTTATGATTATACTTTGCCGTGGTTCGATGATATTTCTGCGGATATTGAAAAACTTAAATCAAAGAAGAACCCATTCATAGAAAATTTACAGAAAGAGGAATTTTACTGTTATTCTACTATTTTGGAAAATGGCAAAGACGGTGACGAGCCAGTTATTATCAGTATTATAAACCAAAATAAATGCAAAACGATCAAAGCTATTGAAATACGAATGGACAGTATATTACGTGACTACATCTAATAACAAGTTAGGATTTATAGACGCACTAATAGACAAACACCAAAGCACCAAAACTCAGAATAGACTTGCACCGAGAGAGAGAGACAGCAATTACCAGAATGACTAAGAAACTGCTTAAATCCCAGAAATCTAATTGCCACATTCAAGAGAAGTTAACAATATTTGCAATTAAAAAGACCTATACACAATATGGCAAATAAACAGTGCCAACTTGCAAAGAGTAAGAACATAAAAATAACAAAATCAACCAAACCGAAACAATATTAACAATTGGCCACCTGTAGTAACTCTAAATCAATAATCCAGCAATGACAGCACCAACAAGAACCATTCCTTGCACACCATTGTAAATAGGAGCAACATTAGAAGCACTATGAGAATGTACCGAAGCAGTTGACGAAGACGAAGTGGTAGTGTCGTCATGACTAGACATGGTCGTTTGTTGATCAACTGAAGTCGTAGTTTCACTTTTTGAAGTTGATGTATGTGAACTGGTTTTTGACTTGGAGGAGTTTGTAGCGTTGTTAGCATAAACATTTCCATAAGGAGCACTATAAGAGCCACCATCGGAACCAGTATAGGTTGCATAAGTACTGTAAGTTTCTCTACTTGGATAAACAGAGGTAATATAGGAATTTCCATCTGCATAAGCAGTACCTGTTTCATAGGTATAACCAGTACCACCTGCAATATCACTTGAATATGCATAGAAAGATCCTCCCACGTTGCCAGTAGTATCAACATAGCCGGTACCAGAATAGTATCCTGTTCCGTAATCATATTGAGAATTTGCTTGGTCAGTAACAGCGGCGAAATCGGTGTAAGTACCACCAGTGTTACCAAAGGTATCAGTAGGGGCTACATATCCAGTATTAACAAAACCATTGGTGTCAGTAGAAGCGATATTATCTGTAGCAGGGTTATTAACAGTAACAGCAAAACCACCAACGTTGGAAGAGTCTGCCCTAGCTGCCAACTCAACCAATTCTTCCCAATAGTTAATATTCAAACCATTGATGCGTTTGCTAATTGAAATCAATAATGTCAAAGTAGAAACTTTCATCTTTAATATCTTTGTTGAAAGGTGTGTTAACAACACATCTTTCTCAGAAAAGTACCAAAACCAGGGAGAGGATTTGCAGCTATTTATATACAAGAGGAAGAAAACCCCAATACTACAGGAAAGTGGGTACTACTGCTATGGATCAGTGTAGCTATGAAGTATGATGCAGGAATGAATGTGTGTTTAAATTATGAACAATGGTGCTATGAGTAGGCGATGCTCAAAAAAGTATCCAATTGTTGGTTGGTACCATTGATCCTGTCTCCCCTCTCAATAATAAAAGCAATTAGAAGTAGCCACACTGATCAAAAATTGCATAGTAACTGTTATTGTCTTTTTTTTTTTAGTGTGACAACAGGTATTTCAATGGAAAAAAAAACCCAGATATACCAGGATATGGATAACAATTGATTTACCATGTAGAATAGTGTATGGAATCTTGTTGGGATCAACGTTTGAAAATAAATAAGGGGGGATATGTGTATACGATTAATTTCTCCACACCTTGAACATAAGGCTGTCTCTGTGTGTGTGTGTGTAGCTTTGTTAAGGTAACCATTTGATAACTAACACACACCATATTTTTTTCAATTTTTTTGCACCCACACGGATTACGCAGTATTGAACACATCAGCCACATACACACAGAAACACAGGCACGTTGAGTGACACTCTCCACGACGTGTAAACGCCTTATAAAAAGTTACACGACAAAAGCAAATCAATCACCATTCAATGGTTTCGTGAAACAAGAGTTTGGTTTAGTGCTATGAGTAAAAGGAACATTTTCCAGCTTTAAAGAAACATATTTGACGTTCCATTTAGAATGACATCACATTCAGAATTGAGTTCCAAGATAGTTTAAAGTAGGACTACTTTTCACATAGAACTTAGAAGATGTTATTGGGTGTGTGTACTTCTATGTCACTAGAAGCAAGATTTAACGCGTCGAACCCCTTATTTCTCATTTTCCCACCACAACAAAATAAGGCACAACGAAACAAAATTAGAAAAAAAAAAAAGATTTTACACCAAGTACAACTCCACATCTACAAACTGCCCAGCAAACAATGAACCCCTTATTGATCAACAAACATGAGAAATACTTCAATAGATGTTTATTAGGACTACCATCATCAGCTCAATCTGAAGATTCGAACAAATTGGCAATTATCTATTTTTGTCTACATGGGTTACAAATAATCAACAAGTTCAATTTCAGCGAAGTGGAATTACAATACCATCGTGATTTCATATATGATCAATTCATGATTGAAACCGATGACATGGTGGCATTTAGATCGACGCATTATTTCAAAAGTATACCCAATTATGATTTACCCAATTTATCGTCAACGTTATTTGCGATGTATTCCTTGTTGGCCCTAAGGGCACCATATCATGAAAAGATCAATCGAAGGAAATTGATAAATTTCCTTGTGAAATGTCAAGTTAAGGAAGGAGTGAACAAAGGTGGGTTTGTGCCTACTCTCTATTATGAAAATGAAGAATATGTACAGTTTGGTGAGCCAGATCTTCGAGTTTGTTATATGGCGTTGTTGATCCGGTATTTGGTGAAATGCCACGATGATAATACCGAAGATATTGACATAGATTTGGATTCATTGTTGAAATTTATTCTTGATAGATATAACCCAAATGGAGGGTTTAGTTCTACAATCATGGACGAATCACATGTCGGATTCACATTTTGTGCAATCGCGGCATTGAGATTACTCGAGTATCCGTTGGAAAACCTTAAGGATACTAAAGAATGGTTGATACAGCGACAAGTGGACTATCCTGAATGTTTATATCCTGATATGGAATATGCATACTATCGAACTCAAGATATTGGCGGGTTTAATGGGCGAGAAAATAAATTCAGTGACACGTGCTATTCTTGGTGGTGTACTGGAAGTTTATATATAATGGACCCCGAGTTTGTTAAACTTGTTAATATTGAACGAGCAACGGAGTACTTATTGAATAAAACCCAAAATCAATTATTTGGTGGATTTGGTACGAATCCAGATGCCACTCCAGATCCACTACATAGTTACTTGGCATTGGCTGCATTGTCTATTTGGAATCACGAGAAATACGATTTACAAGAAGTAGATCCTGTATTGGTGATCACGAATGAGCTGTATAGATTTTTCAAAGACCAAATAGATTACTAGATAAATGGAAAGATTCGGATATAGACGCAGGAAAACAAAGTCCGTTTGACGCGGGAACGGATCAATTTCTCGCGCGGCATTTCAACGAACTCGTGCTACCATTTTTACAATTCCCTCGCTTATAATTCACCAAGGAGGCAGTCGACTCTCCAGTGGAAAAAAAAAAAAAAAATAATTGAAAAAATGTTGGCAAAAAGATATTCACTCTTTCCGGATATTTCGCCCAAATATTCGAAAAACGTTGAACGTCCAAGTGAACTAGTCTAATGAGATAATAAGGACGGCTTCAAACACACTCAATTAATGTCAACACCTTCCTCATTGCCATCTTCATCAACTCCAAAGCAAGGCGATGGTAAACGATCCCCAGATGCAACTGCCCATCTACTAGCTGGTGCTACTGCAGGGCTAGTGTCAGCGGTTACATTACAACCCTTTGATTTGTTAAAGACAAGGTTGCAACAACAACAAGTGGCAACTAAACATGAAGTACGGACATCGATTGTGAGAGAATTAAGAAAACTTTCGGAGATGAAAGATTTGTGGAGAGGTACCTTGCCTTCCACATTACGAACCTCCATTGGAGCAGGGCTATATTTCACTATGTTATCCAAGATGAGAACCAACTGGGCAGAACATAAAAGTCTAAAGGACCTGTCCCTAAATTTGAAATCGAAATCTTCGGTGTTGCCCAAACTAACACCAATGGAAAATTTAACGACTGGTTTTATAGCCCGTGCAATCGTGGGGTACATCACCATGCCTATTACCATAATTAAGACGAGATTTGAATCGAATTTGTACCATTACAATTCCATGTATGAAGGAATTCAGGGTATATATTTGGACGAGAACAAGGGGAAGACACCAACGGGATCAATCAGGAATTTTTTTAAGGGGTCTGTTGCCACATTGGCTCGTGATTGCCCATACGCGGGGTTGTATGTATTGACGTATGAGTTGTTCAAGAATGATTTAATGCCTGTGCTAATGCCGCCTGCATTGGGTGATAACAATAGATCAGGAATTATAAATTCTGCAGCTGCAGTGTTGGCAGCCAGTACTTGTACCACGATAACCGCACCTTTTGATGCCATAAAAACCAGATTGCAATTGACTAATGAAACATCTATGGTAAAGGCTATGAAGACCTTAGTTGGTGAAGATGGAGGAGTCAAGAACTTGTTTAGAGGATTGCTGTTGCGGTTGGGAAGAAAAGGGATTAGTGCGGGTATAAGTTGGTGCATCTACGAAGAAATACTCAAGAGTAAGTTTGTTCAAGCCAAATTTATTAAAAAGACAGACGCACCATTAACCTAGAATAGAGAGTTTTATCTTGTATATAGAAGCATGGGGTAGAAAGAAAAAGTCTAGGTAGAAAGACAATACCAAAATCGAAAAGTTTGATAAATTTTCTGTATTATTTTGTAGGAAAGTTGCCAAAAATTTGAAATAATCACCAATTTTGCAATAACCAGTTGATAATACAAGTTAATGAAACTGCTATGTTCTTTTTTTTGGGATACAACATCTACAGGTTGCATAAGCATTGAATCATCTTTGATTAAGGTTTGATGCCCCTCCGGCTGATTCACATGCTGAAGACTCAGATTTGAGTTTTAGTGCAAAACACACGACCACGCTTTCCAATTGCTCGGTTGATTCCTACGGTGTTGCTTCCTCCCCACCTTTACAAATGGCCCGAACAAAAAGTTGAAGAAATTAATGGGGCGAAAAAAAAAAAAAAATTGAAATAGCCGAACTGATTTCTGGAGAGCAATATTTCCACTTCTTTCTACGTTAGCCACAGACAAGTACACACAGCATGAATGACGAATTAATCAATAGTGCTGTTACCTTCTTGAAGGATCCCCAAGTTGCTAACTCACCTTTAACCAAGAAAGTAGAGTTTTTAGAATCTAAAGGATTGAATCAACAAGAAATTGAGGAAGCTTTAAAGAGAGCCAACGATAATGCCCCACAAACCACCAGTTCCAGCCACTCACCATCTTACGCACCACCAGCACCACCAGCCCCACAACAAGCTCCTCCAATAGATTACTATAATGCTCCTCCACCTATTCCAGAGAGATCGTGGAAAGATTACTTTATCATGGCTACTGCCACGGCAGGTATTAGTTACGGTTTTTACCAAGTGCTTACTCGTTATTTGATTCCATCGATTATTCCACCAACCCAGTCCTCGATCGCCCAAGATAAGGAAGCAATCAACGAAGAGTTCATGAAGATTGACAAGGTGTTGGAACAGTTGACTATCGAGCAACAAGAGATTAAAACTTCAAATGAAGCTAAATTATCGGAAATAGATACGGTGATTGACAATGTGAACGATTTCTTGAACAAATATAACAAGGACAAATTGAAATTTGACGATGACTTGAGATTAATGAAGTTGGAGATTGAAAACTTGAGTAACAGTGTTGAAAAGAACATGAAGTTAACCAAAGAGAACATAAATGACGAGTTGGGTGAAGTGAGTCAAGAGTTGCAATCGTTAAAGAACTTGATCAAAGCAAGGGTCAACTCGAGTAACCAATCTAATGGCGATGGTGAGCCTAGAAAGATAGCTCCAGTATCATCCATACCATCTGCATCGGAAATATTAAAGAGAGCCAGAGCCAAGAACAATGAGGGTTCTGCCACTCCTGAACCTGCTGCCGTCCAAGAGGATGCATCTAAGAAAGCATCGCCTGCACAAGAATCAAAACCGACAGAAGATAAACGTGGTGAAAATGTCACTGAAGGTGGAGTGACTGCTGCCGGAATACCATTGTGGCAATTACAAGCTAAAGAGAAAGAAGCACAGGAAGAGGCACAAAGAAAACAGAATGAAGAGGCAGATAAGGAAGAACAAGGAGAAGGAGTTCCACCGTGGCAAAATTCTGGTGCAGCATCAGCAACAACTCCTAATGTGACCAAATCAGAAGAAGAGATCAAGGAAAAGATCAAGAGTGTTGGTGTTCCCTCTTGGCAATTGAATGCTCCTAGTGGCAACAGTTCTGTCAGCAACCCTGGCATCCCATCGTGGCAACAATCAGCTTCGACTTCCTCGTAAAAAGTAGATACGGTTAATGAGTGTACATTTATAGGTTGAGATTTAATTTGCAATGAATATTAAAACATTATGCAGTATGCGTGTGCACAATGTGTAGTTTTTTTTTATTTGGCGACCAATTAATTGGCTGAAGGGTGTCAGTAATTAAAGACGAAGTCAAAAAAAAGGGAAGAAAACAATAAACGAGAGAGAGAAAAAAAAAAGAAATGCGACATGACTTGCTTGGTGGTGGTGGGTGCTGGTGTGCATATAGCCAGGTCATAGATTTCTTGTTCTTTTTCTTTTTCTCTTTTGATTTCTTTTGTTCTGCAATTTTTTTAAAGTGTCAGTGTCGGTGTCGGTGAGAGTGTAATGTGTAGGTGTAAGAAGAAGTGTAGGAATCGGCGACAAAGCCAACGTGTATCTTGTGTTTCTGCTGAGCTTGTAACAGGAGCCAATGACTGAAGACAAGGTGTTCTTGTGTTACAGCTTCGGTGGGTGAAGAAGTATGTGTGAGTCAGCCTGTGTGTGTGTGAGAGTGTTTGCGTGCAGGCAACATAATGAGGGTGGGCAAGCGAAACAGGCAAAGGCTACAGAGAAAGAGTGTGTGAGAGGAAGAAAGGAAAAAAAAAAAAAATAAAAAAACAGAAAACTATTTCGACATTTCCAGTTTGATTGTTGGTTTAACCTTAATCACATATTTTTCTTTTATTATCCCCCCCTTTAGGTTCAATATAAGAAAGAGAAAGATATACTTCATTCGTTTTTGATTAAACTGGGTGAACCTATATCGTTGACATTTCCTTTTCTACCCACACATCTTTTCATTTAAATCATTTCATTGTTTAGTTCACTGTTTTATATTTTAGGTGGTTTTTTTTTTTCATATACGGAAGGAATACTTCAACCCGGTGTTTATTTAATTAAAAGGTTCTTCATTTTACTCATTTGAAATTAGTATTGTTTTTTACTTCATATATTTGTTTGATTGCATGTCACCAGAGGCAAAGACTTCTCCATAATTAATGTCCACGAAAACACTTTATCCCAAGAGAAAATTAGAGTCAGTGCCATTTGAGGGCCAACTCGAATTCATTGAAAAGGTGAACAACAACAAGAGTCAACACCAAACGTCCCATAGATATCACAATAACAACAACAACAACAACTATAACAACTACAATGGCAACTACAACAACTACAACAATTATAACAACAACAACAACAACTCCTATCATCATGGCCATAATCACCATAACCACCATAACCACAACCACGGCCACCATCAACATTACTTGCAGCAACAACAGCAAAACAAGTATGCATTGGCAGCTGTTGCAGCTGCAGCTGCTGTCCAGCACCAACAACAACGGACGTATTTGTTGCAACAACAGCAAGCTCAACAGGCAGCTTTGGCACAACAAAAGCAACAAAAACAACAACAACAACAACAGCAGCATCAGCAACAGCAGCAACAACAGCAGCAGCTCCAACAACAGCAACAACATCTTACACAGTATGTTTCTTATCAAAATCAATCCCATGTCTATTCCCAAAAACAGCAACAACAGCAACCACAACAACCACCTCAAGTGTTTGCTGAGGTTCCTATGGAGAAGTCTAGTTCTGCTACAATTAGTACTTCTAACCAGTCTTTGAATAATGGACCCTTTGATTTGAAAACAAACTTTATGTTGTATAATGGCAGCTCAAACTCCATCTCATCTCCTACTAATAGTCAGTTTGGCAGCAAGCAAAACTCGACTTCCTCTCAATCGTCGTCTGCAACCACCACTACGACTGCTACGTTTTCAACCAAGTTGTTTGACAACAACCCTATGGGATCAGCAAACAACTCGCCAGTTTTGTTGCCTCCGAGTGCCAACAAGAATGCCACCTCGTCTCCACCAAACTTGTTCTTGTCGACATCTAATAGAGGACTTGGCACCAGCTCTCCTTTGATGAGTGCTACCCTTACTCCGACAACTACTAGTTTTTTGAATTCTCCATCATTAGTTCCAGTGGGAGGTACATCTTCGAACACTTGGAACGTTGGAGTTACTACACCTACTACCACTAGTTCGATCTGGGGCACCAGATCTTCTGGAACCACTACAACTTTGACTCCTACTCCAATTTCGAAATCTGGAAGTAACATCATGTCGGGCTTCAACAGTTCAAACTTGTGGTAGGCAAGGAAATTGGAAAAAAAAAAAAAGAAAGGAAGAGAAAGAGAAAGAGAAAGACATTATAGTTCATGTGGCAAAAACTGTTATTTTTTATTTACTTAATATTTAACTTCATTCTACCTTTTTGTTATTATTTTTTATTTGATTATCATTATCTTCAAGTTCAGTATATCTTTTTTTTATTGTGTTGTGTTTGGTTAATTTTGTTTTGTTTATTTAAAAGGAATCCTTATTTTCTTCGTCATACTAATCATCGGTTTTTTATTTATGACTTTACGTCTTTTACATTGTTTGTTTGCTTGTCTGTTTGTAATCTATTATTTTATTCTGATTTGTTTTTTTATATAGTGGGTTTTATGTGTTAGATTAGAAATTCATACTTTTAAGAATTATATATATACTATTAAGTGCTGTTTTATGACAAGTCAATTGGTTGGAGCATTGACAATCACTTTGCGATATTCGTATAATGACAGTTTGAGCTAACAATTTCTCCTACACGACATTTTCAGTTTTTTTTCCACACTGTTTTTTTTTTAATTCTGTTTTTTACTTCTCGATTTACTCCCACGGTCTGTTGCCAAAATCAAAAACCAAATCAATCGCTGTTCCCACCTTCACAAATCACAACAACATCCTCCTCCAATGACAGAACAAATTCTATCGTTGTCCGCCCTTACAGAAAAGGCTACGAACCAGAAATTACCAGCAAAGGTATTTGTATCGTTGTTCAACCAGCTTTCCAAAAGGCAACCCATCCAAAATAATGAATTCGTTAGTGAGTTGTTAGACATAAAGCCAGGCGACAGTTCGCTGAAACAACGCAAATTGAACGAGCACAAGTTGAACATTGTTATTGAGTTATCCTTCAACAGTATCGAAAATAATCATTTATTTTGGTCTAACCTAAACCAAGCCAACCTTCCGTCCCAATGTGCATATCTATTGAAACTTAGCAAAACATTGTCCGGACCTCAACATTATGATAAGGATGTAGTGAAAGACTTTATAAGCCACGAATTAATTGAATATGTACTGAAATATGTCAAAGGAGAAAAAACATCGGATGAAATTCTTGAAAATATTGTTTTCTTGCTTCTGGTAATTATTCAAAGATTTGACAGGCTTATCGAAGAGAAGATTTCTGTGGCAGTGCAAGATTTTATAACAAGTTTCATCCCTATATTACGGTCAGTTTCCGGAAAAGATAACTTGTCGTCGTTTTTATTGCTCAAATCTAAGAGAATTCTTAGCAAGGCACAAGTGGAACTGTTGGAAAGCTCAAAACACACCCGGATGGAACGCCAAGGCTCACTTATTGCATTGAACCCAAACATCCAAGCAAATGTGGCATCATTGACAATGATTAACAAATTGGATGAATTTTATTACAGAATGAGGTACATTTGGATTCATAAGTTGTTTCGTCATTTCAATTACAACGATACCTTGAATTTCTTTATAAACAACCTTGTGCCCGTCGCAAGTCAGAAGAATTCATATTTGATTGCGTGTGATTTTATAAAGAGCGTTCTTTCTGGGTTGGATATGGAAGGTTATTGTTTGTTCAATGCAAAGAATTTTATACTCACCAGAGTACCTCATCTACTTAATAGTTTGCGATATGGAGAGGATAACCTTGAAAAGGCGGCGAATGATGCGCTACAGAATTTGGAAATTGATGCCGATTTCAAGCAACGATTCATTAAAGCCTTTGAATTCCCAGATGATCCCGCTCTACAATTACGTGAGAAATTTAACGACAAGCTTTTGAATGTCAATAGTGAGTTTACGTCTTTGGAAGAATCTGGACTTGTGGAGTTGGTTAATTCATTACCAAATTTGTGTCAACTGAACAAAACACAACAGGAAGTCACAAAAGTAATTCTAGATATTGTTGATGAGCTTGCGTATGACAAGGATTTCGAGAAATTGAACCGCTTATTACTTGCAGTTATGAATAACATCGAGCTCGTGAATATTTTGTTGATCAATGGCAATTTGTCTTTGCTTTACAAGTTATTGGATCTTATTGACAATTCCAACTTCACTATTGATGATGACGATGAGAATTTCCAAGAGCACTACTCATATTGCGGTATCATTATATTGAGTATAATTGTTATTGTGGAAAATTTCCAAATTGATTTGTCCAAGGTCACAATCAAAGATTCGTTCATGTTGAATTATTTGAATGATTTTTATTATCGCATGTGCGACAATCTCACCAATGCTACACCCTTAAACAGTGATGACGAAGATAAAATAATTGCTGAGAACTATCATAATCTTGTCAATGAATGGATCACTGCTTTGTTTGATTATAAAAATGAAGGTTTATCAGATGATCTTATTAAATCGCTAAACATCAAGCAAATCTACAAATTAGTCCCATTGATTTATAAGCAGGCTATTTTTGCAGCCGACTTGATTCGAATTGATTGGACCATCTTGAGTAATGGTTTAGAGTATTTGAGTCAACCTTTCCTTACTCCTATTATTCCAATTATTATCAAATTTTTAATCAGGGACTGCACCATTGAGCCTGAGTTGAAATTGAGAATCATTAAGGAGATGATTAATGATAATTCGAATTTGATAGTTAAAATGGTAATAAGTATTTGTGGCAATGACATTATCAAGTTGAATCCTCCATCTGAGTTAAGGGAACATGTCCGACAAAATATCCACTACTTGGATGCCAGCGAACCTTTTCCTCGAGACTACAACGCGAAGGATGCTTTCAGAAGTCAGTTGCTTGGAGAGACTAACTTACAGAACAAGTTTCTCACTACTTATACCCTAGGCAATGGGGAAGAATTAATTTCCAGTCTAATCCAAGAAATTTACAATTTTCAAAAATCCAACCATGAAGATTCAAAAATGTATATTAACCTAATGGTGTTCATAATATTGTTGAATTCAATTGAGACACGTGACGATAAAGATTACTGGAAAAAGGAATTCACAAAGGTTCGTCAAAGCAGAGTTCAAAAGACTTCAGACGCTTCTTTCGAGTCGTCCATGGATAATCATTATTCTTCAATTTTCATTGACACTTCGTCTAATTCGACTTTAGCACAGCCACAAGATGCAATGGATGGCATTGATGATTTCTTGAAAGATGTCGGAGGTGACGAGGATCAAATAATGCAAGATGATGATTTATTCAACGAGAAGCCGAAAACGAGCGAACAATTACAGAGTTTAAAACAAAGGGCTCATCATTATCTGTGTTTGGTGAATCAATTTAGAAAAGCGAGAGGAGAATTACATGACAATTCCTTATTTGGCAAATCAGTTACATTGTTGAATGACAAGTTGGTAGAGGAGATAAATAACTGGCGGATGTAGATTTGATTAAATAGACACATTGTAGTATTATTAATAATATTTCATATTTGATCTTACCAATTAGGAAAGTGCGGACCCGAATATTTTTTTTTTCCCTTATTAGCTCCGGGTTGACACGGACTTAAAACGGAAATGCGTTTCTTTAAAATATGCACAATTTTCCTTTCCCCAAGTTACACCTTGCACTTTAGTTGATCTGTTTTTTTTTTCACGATATTATATCAAAGACATTAGCCACCAATAAGCTCAAACAATGACAGATAGTGAGATTCTTCATGCAAGAAAGAAGCGCAAAACGCTTCTGTGCGTTCATTGCAAAAGGAGGAAAATTGGGTGTGATAGAAACAGACCCTGTGACAAGTGTATCAAGTTTGGCAGAAACTGTAAATATTTCGATGATGATGAGGATAATGATGATCTTGAATATCATAGCATGAAAGATGCGAGAAATGCACGCTCAAACAGTGTCAATGGTGTACCAATAAGACCCACATCCTTGAATAATTTAGGTTCTCCCAAGAGTTCAAATGGGAAGACTTCCACTTTGGAAGAGGGACTTCATCAATTTGCCTTAAATGGGAGTCGAATTACAGCAAGATTATCTGAGAACCAGTCAATAGGGAAACGGAAATCGTCGATTGTCTCGCCAATGAAAGAAGCAAAATCTAATGGGAATGCGGTTTATTTATTATCCGAAGATATTAACTCAATTCTAGCAAAGTTCACCGATTCCAAGTCAGTCGTTGGTATAAACCCCATTGGATCTCCACAAGATAGTATTTCATTTTTCGAATACCAATCGTTTTCACAAGATAATTCGAATTTTGAAATGAATCAGGGTCCATTCACTTGGCATGCGTTTATAAAATTAGATCCGGGCATGTCATATTTATCTTCCTTTTTATCTGCCAAATCTGAATGTCTCACCAATTGTTCAGATTTCAATGAGAATGGCGAGAGATTCATGGGGGCACCTTTCCAAGTATTGCAAAGGTTAAAATTGAGTAGTAAACAGTTTTCTGATCGACAGATTAACAAATCGGCCATTCCATTGGGGTTGAATTTTGTTCCTGATGACAATGAAGTGGAAGAATTACAAGAACGAATTCGCAAGAAATTACCAGGGAGATCGTTAACGTGGATTCACGTAAATCGATTTTTCAGATTCTTGTACCCCTTTGTTCCATTTATTGATGAATATGATTTCACTTCTTGGTTAGAGAAAATCATCGGATCTAGAAATGACCCAGCCAATGAAATTCAAATTACTATACTGTCAGATTCTGATTATGCAATACTTGGGATTTTATTGATAATATTAAGAATGAGTTATCTTTCCTTGATTTCCAATGATGATGAATTTAATAGTGAAGTATTGAAGGTTCAAGGCACAGATAATTCAGGAAGGTTTTCACAGAACGAATTACGTAATTTATCCAGCATACTAAAAGTCGAGATTGGTATTGAGTTTATTTTCTTAGCACAAGACTGTTTGGCTAAATTTGAGTTTCACAAGAAGACAAACTTGGTTACGTTGCAATTGGCAGTCATGTTTAGGATATATGGAGGTGTTGCACCAGAAGATCCAGAGGGACCCGGTAGAAATCAATTCCAAGTATGCACAGGGTTACTTACACAAATGGCATACTCCATTGGATTGAATAGGGACCCAGATAATTTGAGATTGACGAATGTTAAAATGAACAACATCAGAAGAAAGCTATGGCATTATATTGTTTATCTAGATCTATCACAGGGTTCTTGCTCAGGAAGTCCAATTACTATCAATCCACAATTTTGTGATACCAAGTACCCGTTTTATGAAGAAGGAAATAACAACGTTGGCCTGTCTTATTTTGATAGAGTAATTTTAAAAACATACTCAAAGCTTGATGGATTTCTGAACGAAAAGCGAAATTGTCTAAATACGGTTCTCCAGTTTGGTAAAGTACCCATGAGTGATGTTATCAATGCAGTCAATAATTTAGAACTATACGTGCTGAATAATATTGGTAAGGATCTTGATGAATTTGCCAAAGGGTTGAACGATACACAAGACAGTAACACCATGCATGATAAACTTCTAGTCACATATTACATTCATGCAAAATTGTTTTTGGTTTCTATTTATATGCATATTTTCCTTTATTACGAGAAGCAGAACACTATTGATTTGGCATATTTTTATTTGAAAAAGATTGCAAGCATTCTAATTGAAGAGTTGCTTCCGAGTTGTTTTGATATTTTGGATCATTTACATTGTGTGTTTTTATACTCAAGCAGTTTGTTCACGAATCCAGTGATTGAATCGGCATGGCATAATACCAATGGCTTTATATTTGCTATGTTAATCAGGGTGGAGTTTACCTTGAGATCGTTGCGTGCAGAATGCAACCCACCCGTAGAGTATATAAACTTATTGGAGATGTTGCTGTTTTACTTGTTTAAGTGTTCCAAGGCATCAACGATTGGTATATACAAGTTGGGGAAACGGTACTTGCATGCATGGAGAATTGCAAAATCTCACGTGTTTATCTTGAAGAGTATCAAGAATGAGGAATTCTTTCAAGAAATACCGGCAAGCCGAACTGGGATCAAAAAACTACAACTCAAACCGGAGCATCTAATTGATTTCCGCAAGATGTTGGAAAAGACAATCAAGAGTTTGAATAAATCTACATTGATGAAAGAATGGTTTGAACTTTTTGAGCCAACGGAGATGGCGAAAGATAGTTTAATTGACAGCTTATTCTGTCTAGTTGCATCTACACATGACCCACGAGTGTTTGAAAAAGACAACCAAATGTCGTCTAATATATCGAGTACCATAGAAAGCTATTTTGCTTTCGATAATCCCTATTTCAATATGGAAGTTCCATGGGATATTATTACCAAATATATGGATTAAGTTCTTATATAGGTTTATGATAAACAATTTCGTAATGAACCATGGTAAATACCGAACCTGGGTCTTGCAGCCATTCTTCCCATAAATTGGCAGTTTGTTCGTTGATTTCTCTATTCTTAGCCGGATCATCTGGGAAAATCACTTCGGCACCACTTTCAATTCTAGCTATGGTTGCATTGGCCCACGCTTTCTTGATCAGGGCATCGTCAGCAATCGTCCAAGATGAAAAAGTAGTTGTCAAGTCCTCAGCACTATAACCTGCTTCAAGTGCTTTTGCCCTTAATTTTCTTCCCGCTTTGGTATCTGTGGAAACAGCACTTTTTGCCTTGGCAACATAGAATTGACTCAATGCTTCAAATTTCTCCGGATATGCGATACTCGACTCCAAATCAGCATCTCGAACACACACATAACCTCCTGGTTTTGTAACCCTCTGCAATTCTTTCAATGCCTTGATTGGATCTTGTAAATGTACAACGACTTGATGGGCATGAACCAAATCAAAAGTGTTATCTTCAAATGGCAATTCATAAATCGAACCCAATTGGAATGAAACATTTGTTAAATCGGGGGCAATTTTCGCTTTGTTTTCATTGGCAACTTTAATTAGCTCTGATGTTGGTTCCACTCCAATAATTGAACCCTGGGGTAGATAATTTTTAGCAAAATCAATGGTAATTGTTCCGGGACCACTCCCGACATCCAAGACTTTGAAATTTGGTTTGAGTACCGGAAGAACATAACTGGCTGAATTCTCTACTGTTCGCCACGCATGTGTATCGGAAATAGACTTTTTATATCCTCTGCTGTAATAAGCTTGGTCGGTGGTAGCCATTGTTGATAAAAGTAAAAAAAAAAGTGATAGTGTGGATAAAAAAAAAAAGAAATGTAAAAAACGATCAGGGGTGGGACGAGGGGGAGAAACGGAATCTGGTTCCTTTTTATAGTGCAAGGACAAAATCACGAGTGTGTGTTTTGCGGAGTTACATTTATATTGCCCCACAAATTCGTCCTAAAATTTCGGCCGAGGGTGCGAAGTTCCGTGTGGGAATCAAATCACCAGGGGCAGACCAAGATAAAACAATGTGGATAGCCTGATAAACACATCAACCGGATTATTTTATTTGGCTCGATCTGTGGCACAGCACTCACGTGTTCCTGAAACCTATTTGGTCCATTTTTTTTTTTTTTTCAAACCATAGTTTGTTCTAAAATTATTCTCCTTGGCAACACCTGGCTCGTCAATGTGTGTGTGTGTGTGTCTATTGTAGCATCGGGTGTGAAAAACCACATTTGTGTCTTCAAGATGATAAAAAAGTATATATATTTAACCTATTTCTTGAATTTTTTTTTAAAAAAATGAATAAGAAAAGCAATCCCACACAAACTAAACATCTATTAACGATCTCCCACACAGCCCACAACGACAACAGTCCAACAAAGAAACAACCATTTATCTTAACAGGGAGGATGCTTTTCGTTTTTTTTTTTTTTTCATGGTTTTGGAGTTTTTTAGACTAGTTATAACGACAACGTAACAAAAGGATATAATAATGTAAATGAAGAATTAAAATTTGAAAAACCTTTTCCTGAAATAAGATGTTTTGGGTTGGTCTGTGCACTTTGGGTTTATGCATCCACTATTGGCAGTCTCAGATGGAGGAACGGTGAACTCTGCTGCTGGTAGCAATTTTTTGGTTGTTCTCACCCTTTTTGCAGCTGCCTTGGTGGTTAATGACGACAAGAAAATTGGTGGTGGTGGTCTATAATTCTCATAAGCTTGAGCAAGTGCAGGTTCAACAAAGGTAAAAGGATAAGGAGCGTTGTTGAAAGGAGCAAGAGGGGTGAAATGCAATGCAGTAAATGGGTTGAAATAACCAGTTATTTCATATGACTCAATGTCAGCAGCATCATCATCATCATAAACATCAACATTCTCGTCGTTAGAGTCCAAATCAATTGATAATGGAGAATGATGAAGTACTGGAGTACCTGAAATTGGTGTTGAAGCTGGTGTTGGACAGTTGAGAGGACTGGGACATGCAATTGGACTTATGCAACTCATGGAGGTAAGGCTAATTTCATCTACACTTTTGGTAGGTGAAGGTGGTCCATGTGCAAGAGAATCAATGATTTTGTTGATAGGAGTTATTGGTCGTGAAATAAGTACCAAGTCTTCCTCGTGGATATCTTGGAACGTCTCTGTTGGCGACGGATAGCTTTCAGATACCGACCTTTTTTTCAACTTTGGCTGCTCCCATCTACTAGCAGCATTAGCCTTACCAATACCAGCATCTAACTCATTGCATTGTCTCTTCATAACGTCCAAGTGTTAATATTATTACCTTATTAAAATTGTGTACACTTCTAAAAAAAAAAAATTTCGTCCTCGTGTAGGTTGGAATTGGATTTATATTTAACTGTGTATCTTCTTTGTAAACCGACTTAGCAGCCACTATATCCCAAAAACTTCTCCCCTAATTAGGTTCCATATTTGTGTAAGATTAAGAGGGTTTTAATTTTAACACTCTCTCCCAGCTTTGCTCCTCCTTAATAGCAATTAAAACGGAGTATTTTATTATATTCTTATCAAGGTATAATGCCAGGTTGATTGTGTGTTCGGTATAAGCTTTTAATGGTTACTCGCTTTGTACCGGTTTCTAGCTCCACTTGCATGTGTTCTTTGTTTCAGCGCCAGATTTCTTTTCCTCTACTTTGCTTTCCTATCCTATCCTATCCTTTCCTTTTCTTTCTTTTTATTTCTTATTGTTATTATTGTAAAATTTTTCTTGCCAAGAATCTCCATATCCGTATTTCAAAGGAGAGAGTGCAGTATATAAATTTCAAGCTCGATATGTGCGGATTGTAACTTCCTCTTATGCAGCACTTTTATCTATTGACAATGTTTCTCTTAGATAAAGCCAGGTCGCCAACGCAATGGTTATGAAGCTTTCTATCACCTGGACTGGTCTTCCCCTCTAACCTATTTGCGGGTTTATCAGATCAGCACTACCACAATAGGTAACTGAGTTGAGGGTGTTTTGTCCCGCAACCAATTTACCCTGTATTGCATCCTGCATGATTTATTATAGTGTAAAAACTTATCTATCACAATACCTAAAATCAATTTTGCTACACATAGTTTAGTTGGTGCTCAGAACCCAATGGAAAAGTTTTGTATCATCGTCCTACCAGGTGATTCTTTTCATTCTTTCTATACCAAAAAAAAACACACACACACACACTTTAAGGATCGGGTAATGATCTATTATTAAATCATGGTGCTGGCTCCCCACCTCTATTTCTAACATAGGAAAGTAGACGGAGATTCAAAGTACAGAGAGGTGACGAGGTACACTACAGAATATTGATGTATTCGTGGTTTGTGCTACACAAATGTGGCTTATAATAGGGTGTATATACGGAAGACTATACAATTTGGAACAAGAAGATGCTAACAGAAATACTGGGAAATGATTTCCAAGAAGTTAATTTGTCTCGTACCTAGCTTGGTGTAGCCTGTGAATCCTGGTTATGAGCATCCTCAAGTTTGCATCCCGTTGCATGTAATGTGGAAGATTGTGTGTGTTTAGCAAATTCAGTGGTACTCAATAGCGAATGTGACAAAGAGGAGCCCGCTTTCGCTTCTAGTTCCACAGTGGTGAGTCGTTGCGCAGTGTTTGTAACATCAGATTCTTTAATTACTGTAAGATTGGTAAAATGAGCAATATTATGAAATGATGAAAGCGAGGCGGAGTAATTGTTAGAGTTCGTAGTTGTGATTCGAATTTTTTGGAATAGTAGAGTGACAATTTTTCAAGGAGGTCCTGCATCCTGTCTATTTTTTCTTCCAATTTTGCAATCGTCGCCCGGTATTGGCCTTCGAGTCTTTGTTTTTTAGCATTCAAATATTCATCCACCTGTTCCGGAACCATTCTCGTGAAATTAGGTGACTCATGCGTCATTGCGTTAAACTCGTTCCTTCCAACAAAATGATTCAAAATTGAAGAGAATTTCGATTAAATTAGCTAACTAGATTACACTTATATATCTGACCCCTGAGACTACGTGTGTATATCTCTGTGTGTGTATATTTATCGGGCTTCGTGAGTTGTCCCTGTAATCGTATGCAACAGTTGTTAGGAACAGTGATGA
This sequence comes from Candida frijolesensis, assembly GCA_030557105.1. Taxonomy (NCBI): domain Eukaryota; kingdom Fungi; phylum Ascomycota; class Pichiomycetes; order Serinales; family Debaryomycetaceae; genus Candida; species Candida frijolesensis. The sequence continues at coordinate 44,506 of JAKTVH010000372.1, read as the reverse complement.
TCGCAAAAAAAAAAAAATGCAGATACCACTTACACACACGCACAGGGGTTTCAATATACAATGGTCCAGGGTTACAATCAAGAATTATCATGTGGTTTTGGAATCATATATGTTTGCTTTGCATTTAGTGAATCAAGTTTGAAAAATTTTTCAATCAAAAAAATAAAAAATGGCTAGGAATTAACTATTTTTTGACTCAGACTTTTTTTTTGGACCCCCCATCCCTTTGTAGATAAAAATAATCCATCATTAACAATAGAAAGATTAAAAGAACAAAACTCATCTTTGTGGGACAGAAATTTACATTTATTGTAAGAATCATTGCTGCCGTGGTTACGCATCCAAAAAGAACTGCGAAAAAGTACATTACTACAACACACACGTTCCTGCACAGACATTCACTTGAAGAGATACAAGTAAGCGCACAGATTTATTTGCACACACGCACATAACCGCATACACACACGAACAACATACGCCCATTTAAACACACACATACGCACAGAGAATCACACAAACACACAAACACACACGCAGACGTTTGAATATATGCATGCTACACACGAATCATGTCTATTCCTAGGAGTCCTCAGTCCAGCTAATAATAACCTATTATAAAGAACACCTAGGAACAATCCTTTGTATAGGTTAGCCCCTTAAATGGGGTATCTTTCGTCTAATCTGCTATGTGTGTGGCAACTTGCTTATCGTCTCTTGGAAAGAACGTTTTGATCTCGTCCGTGCGATGGGGCTGTGGTTGATTATTTATAAATTTTGATTTTCCACTTATAGCATACGTTATTTCTACACAAGCGTGTTAAATTTCGGCTTTATTCAACCAAGAGAACTGGAAAGACCAACCTATGGGGAATACTCATACACAAAGTTAGTTCTGAATCGAATTTGGGATATTTTTTTAGCGGATAAATTTGCTTTGTGTAAAACGTTTAGTAGGATCTCTCTCTCTCTTCAAGTTGGACTTGTTGGATTCGTTGGGTGGAAATTATTTTTTATGAATGCAAATCTTCACCCAGAACGCCTGAACCCCTAAATTGGAGGCCGGATCTACACCCCCGGCTGTGGACGATCTTGTGGTAATCCCAACTATCTTTCTCTTTTGTACCTAGTGTAGCACGTAACGGCTCACCCTCCGAATCAACCTTTGTGCTGATGACGTCGCTGGTATAATCTGGTTTCCTATCGCCGGGGTTTGGTGTGTGTGTGTCAACACGACGAATCACATTTACCAATCTTGTTTTGTTCCATCTTTCTAGTACTCCATTTGGGAGGTAGTTTTTAGTTGTTGCAAGGGAATCAACTCCGCGTAAATTGACACGGCACCACGAGATTGCATCTACGGGATTTTTTATCCAATCTCCGAATCAACTAGTAATTTGCTAACTTGGAGGCTTAGGCTACTAGTAAAAGAACACAACTATAGTGAGTATCACCCGGACTGAATGGAGCTATTGTCATAGAGGCATCACCTTTGTAATGTTTAATGCACAACATCTCGTTTATTAAATTATACAACCGAAATCGGATCTAATCATTCGGACAAATACGAACAAAGATGATGCTTTTGTTTTACAACAAGCTCGTCTTTAAACAAGAGTCTCCGGCGCGGGTAGGTAAAACTTGTTACTGGAGACGTTTCATTCGTCGTTACACTTCTTTCCTTTGTTCCTCGCAACTTCCTTTCAGATTGCAACTGCTATCGTTTTGCTTACTAATCCTATTTATTACGACTCACTTGTTCATTTTGCAGAAGTACCAACAATAGAAATACCAGGTCTATTCTCAAAGAGGACGAAAAAGCAAATTCCTTCCACCCGGCTATCATGTGCCTAAAATAACGTGACCATGCGCTACCAATGAAATGAAAAAATTGTTTTCCTTAAACTTCCGAGCCATAACGTGACGGGTTATAACATGAAATTGTCAGGTTCTTGAACAACCGCTACTAATGGAGCCATACGAGGGGCTCGTTTAATGCAGTAACAACTGATGTTCAATTGTATGAGCTAACATGCTGTGACTTTACCATCAATTGCAGAACCCCTTTACTATTCAACGTGTTCCTTGAAACTCCGAGTTCTGAAAAAGTTGAAAAAAGGAATGACCTATCAAAGCTGTCTGTTGATTACACACGTTCGATAGGCAAATAAGAGTCTACATGGCTGTCTTTAAACTGTATAACATAAATCTCGATTTGCAATAGGCAAGCTTCTCAATTGGATGTGGAAGCGGTGGGGGTAGGGTTTGTATAACCCACTTTTGACAGCTAGCATACAATTTTTTTTTTTGGTCAGCCAATAAGAGCAAAGGAATTTGTAAAAAGCACGCATATTTTTCTCCCCCGGAACAAGAAAACTATTTGTATGTAAGGATATGGTAATAAAATACCCATAGAGGGAAAAAAAATGTAAGGAAAAAAAAAAAACTTGCTGAACATCACCTTTTCCTTTTCTACCAAATTCAATTCTCCCAACCACTTTCTTGTTTAACAATGTTTAGATCTATTCTTCGTCAACAAAAAGTTGTTCAATTAAGCGTCAGATCGTTGGCCACCGGTGTTGCTGAAAAGGCTCCAAGAGTAAAGAAATTTCAAATCTACAGATGGAATCCAGATACCCCGGAAGTTCAACCAAAAATGCAAACTTACGAAGTTGACTTGAACAAATGTGGTCCTATGGTTTTGGATGCTCTTTTGAAGATCAAGAACGAACAAGACGCCACCTTGACTTTGAGAAGATCTTGTCGTGAAGGTATTTGTGGTTCTTGTGCCATGAACATTGGTGGTAGAAATACATTGGCTTGTTTGTGTCGTATAGATCAAGACGAATCCAAGGACTTGAAGGTTTACCCATTGCCACACATGTTTGTTGTTAGAGACTTGGTTCCAGATTTAACCCACTTCTACAAACAATACAAGTCTATTGAACCATACTTGCAAAGAGAATCCGACCCAGCTGACGGTAGAGAAAACTTGCAAAGTATCGAAGACAGAGCTAAATTGGATGGATTGTACGAATGTATTTTATGTGCTTGTTGTTCCACTTCTTGTCCATCTTACTGGTGGAATCAACAGCAATACTTGGGTCCAGCTGTTTTGATGCAAGCTTACAGATGGTTGATTGACTCCAGAGACCAAGCCACTGCTTCCAGAAAGGCTATGTTACAAAACTCCATGTCTTTGTACAGATGTCACACCATTATGAACTGTACCAACACTTGTCCAAAGGGTTTGAATCCAGGTAAAGCTATCGCTGAAATCAAGAAACAATTAGCCTTTGATTAATGAAGGAACCGAAGGTCCAAGATATTAAAAAAAGAAATACTGACACGGAAGGCAAAACTGAAGTAGAACAAGCAATTTACTTTCAGCTGTAGTAACTGTCTTTTCTTTTTTTTTTGTTTATTTATTGGTATTGGATGGAGAAATTCTGGATAATTTATTTGCATTTTCCTTTATTTATTTAAGTAGTTTTTAAAATAGTACATATCTTTAATTTTAAAAGAAAGTGATCCTATGTAATGTGAAGAAGTAGTTGCAAATTAAGAGGCGGAATTCCAAAGCACAACACCGGAGAGTTATAGGTGTCTGTGTGTATTTGCCCAAACTCCCCAACAACGTCCAATAGACTTTTTCGTCTACCCCACAAAGTCATGGTTTGTGCGAATTCCAAGTGGAAGGGAAATAATCCGCGCTACATAGAGCCAATGAAAAGGGGGGAGAGGAGACGGGAATGTGTAGCAATACAAAAAATCACTCGGATAATCACCAAAAGACAACGCTTTTAGGAGGCAAAGTCAATTAAGACTCGCGGCTTTTCATTAATCGTCTCAATTAGGCAAACGTAAGAGAAGGTGGTGTATAACTTGGGAAAAAGGGGGCCCCTCAATTCGGAATGTTTTGGTTGCAACTCCGCGAGAAAAAAAAAAAAAAAGCAAGTCTGTTGGATCTCCGAAACACGGTTCAGGTCTTTAACCAAAAAAAAAAGAGCTACTTCAGACACTCATGTTGTAAGAATAACCCTGTCATGAAGACTGATTCAGCCTTACTATGAGAGGCGGAAAACATCTACAAAAAGTGGTACTAAGCGTGATTTAAATCCCGCGTTATTTTCCACTAAGGTTACCAAGACAGCTTTCCTAATCTAATCACTATAAACAATGCAAGCTGCATCCATCTATTTTGTGCTTTGTTTTTTGCCAATTAATGTGTATGTTAGCCGATCTTTGCTAAAACATCCCAACCCCGCGTCGTCCCTCCCCATATGGATTGTTTGCTATAGGAGACTAAATTTAGAGTCTTTGGTGATCTTCTATCGGTAAGGTGACTGGTCGGATTCGTAAGTCCTGGTTTGTAACCACCAGGGGATAAGATCATAATGATTTTTTTAAAAAAACTATAAATACCCCTCGAAGATTCCATTAAATTTCCAAATCCTAATCATATTCATCATCAATTGATTGATAAACACTACCACTACAGCTACAACTAACACTAAAACTAACGACAATGACTATCAAAACTACTGGAAAACCAAAGGTCTTAATGGCTCTTTACACTGGTGGTCAACATGCTAAAGAAGAAGAAAGATTATTGGGTACCATTGAAAACGAATTGGGTATTCGTAAGCTCGTTGAACAACACGGATACGAATTGGTCACCACTGATGATAAAGACCCAGAACCAACTTCTGCTTTTGATTCCCATTTAGAAGACACTGAGATCATCATCACCACTCCATTCTTCCCAGCTTATGTCACTAGATCTAGAATTGAAAAGGCCCCAAAATTGAAACTTTGTATCACTGCTGGTGTTGGTTCTGACCATTACGATTTAGATGCACTTAACGAAAGAGGTATTGCAGTTTTGGAAGTCACTGGATCAAACGTTGTTTCAGTTGCAGAACATGCAGTTATGACCATGTTGATTTTACTTAGAAACTACGGTGAAGGACATGCCCAAGCTCTCCAAGGCACTTGGGATATTGCTGCTGTTGCCAAAGACGAATTTGATATTGAAGGAAAAGTCATCGCTACCGTTGGTGCTGGTAGAATTGGTTACAGAATCTTGGAAAGATTAGTCGCTTTCAACCCAAAGAAATTGTTGTACTACGACTACCAACCATTGCCAGATGCAGCTGTCAAGAAAATCAACGACGCTTCTAAGTTGTTCAACGATGTTGACAACATCCTCGAAAGAGTTGAAAATTTAGAAGATTTGGTTGCTCAATCTGATGTTGTTACCATCAATTGTCCATTATACGAACAATCTAAAGGATTATTCAACAAAAAAGTTATTTCCAAGATGAAGAAAGGTTCTTACTTGGTTAACACTGCCAGAGGTGCTTTGACTGTTCCAGAAGATGTTGCTGAAGCTGTCAACTCCGGTCACATTGCTTACGGTGGTGATGTCTGGCCAGTTCAACCAGCTCCAAAAGACATGCCATGGAGAACCATGCACAACCCATACGGCAAAGCTTATGGTAATGCTATGACTGTCCATGTCTCTGGTACTTCTTTAGATGCACAAGCTAGATACGCTAATGGTGTTAAGCAAATCTTGACTGAGTACTTTGACAAGACTTACAAGTACAGACCACAAGATGTTATTTGTATCGATGGTCACTACGCTACCAAAGCTTACGGTCAACACAATAAATAGATTCTTTTGAATAGATTCTTAAGTTTGTAGATTCTTGTTTTATTTGAATTGATTTCAATAAATGTTTATGAATCCGTATGTGTACCTTGTTTAACCATCCTCATATATTTGTCCATGAAATAACTATCTAAACTATTTCTTTTCACTAGAATAAAATTTAAAATTATCTTTACTTTCAAAAGGATGTTCTTTTGCATACTGAGCAACCTCCAAAACAACCTTCTTGGCAGCTTCGAACGATTCTTCGGATATCTGGTAATGGAATGCAACACGTCCCGAATAAATCTTCACACCATGTTTATCTGATATCTCAATCAATTTATCTGGATTGATTTTATTAGCTTTGATATCTACAAAGACAAAGTTTGTGTGCACTGGATGTTCCAACTTTATTCCATTCTCATCACATAATTTACCCAATTCTTTGGCTCTTTCATGGGTTTGTTTGAGTTTTGGCAAATTTTCATCAATAGCCACAATAGCCATAGAACCAAGAAGACCAGATTGTCTAATACCACCACCTTGTTGTTTCTTGAAGTGATTTGCCTTGTTGATGAAGTTTTGTGTTCCTACCAATACTGAACCAATAGGAGCACCAAGGGTCTTGGACAAACAAATGGAAACACTATCAAACCATTGGCAATATTCACTCAATGGAATACCAGTCTCCACTGATGCGTTCACCAATCTTGCACCATCAAGATGCAATCTGATATCATTTGCATGACAAAATTTACTGATTTTTTCAATCTCTTCGAGCGGCATGATAATTCCATGAAGGGTATTTTCCAAACTAATCAATTTTGTAGGAGCTGCATGGATCTCACCATCATCTTCAATAACGTGTTCCACAATATCTTCGAGGGTCAAATAGTCGCCATTCGAGGGCTTCAATGGTTGGACCATGGCTTGACTCAAAGTGGCCAAACCACCGGCTTCATGTACATAAATGTGAGATCTGTGATCACAAAGAACACTATATGGGGGTTGGAGAAGGTTGGTTCGGATAGCAATTTGGTTCGACAATGTCCCACTGACACAATACAATCCAGCCTCCTTGCCGGCCCATTTGGCGACCTTTTGTTCTAATTCTATTGTCTTGAGATCCTCATTGTACACGGCATCCCCCAACGTGGTTTCAGCCAATGATTTGATCATGGACGGGGTAGGCGTGGTGAACGTATCACTTCGGAAATCATTGTGTGCTGGGCTTTGATTGGCGAATACGGAAAAATCCATTGTTTATCAATATTATTATTGTTTTTTTTTTTTTTTTTTGATGGGGGTATTATCGTACAAAATAAATAATAAATGACGAATAGTATAAGGTTAAGAGGAAAAGAAAGAGGAAGAGAAAGAAAAGTGGTTATCGGGAGTGATTTTTCCATTTGGGATTGAATTTCATTGACTCACCCCGACAATTATTGTTGTGCCTCATGGTCCCCATTGTTTTTTTTTTTTGACCCGGGCTTCCAGATTTTGACTTCGTCGGGGATAGAAATACGCATGGTCCAAATTTTCCGGCATCCCGCCCCACTGGATACTACACCAAAGTATCTACGTTGCAGATATGTAGGGACTTCCGTCAATGTAGAATGGATAAACTTTAGAGGCTATGTGAAGCAATGTTTAAAGTTTGATGTAAAGTCCGAGTCTGGTCATATTCCCCCATAAAAAGCTTAATCAATCTTGGAAAGAGTTTCCTATTTGGGTTAGAAATTAAGCGGCTGTCAGCCTTTTCTATGGTTGAAGTATAGCAAGAAAAAAAAAAAAAACGAAGGAAAACCGAAAACACGAAAAAGCGAAGAAAGTCAAATAAGCTTAGCAAATTCTTCGGTGTTTGGGTTTCAATTGTGATTACTAATGAAATGGTGGTTCTAGTGGATTCATCGATGTTCCATCAATCGCATTTGCATATCGTTCAATCCACAGCGGACTAGTTACTACTGCAATTGATAGGCTGGAATCTCACTGATATGCAAACAGAAAAAGTGCGTGCGCAATTCGCACACCTACAAAAAAAGATTCTAGGCGCATCGGATTTCTTTACCATGTTGGGACGAGCCCCACTGAAATTTTTAATATCAGAAAAAGTTTAACCGATAACACTATTTATATGAATCGAAATGTCCCTCTTTTGAGAATAATTTCCCCCCAATTGTTTTCTCTTCTTTTCGTCTACTACAACAACCCTCTATCCATATCCACTATCATAAATAACAATGTCCCTCCCTGCCGAAATCGAACTTACCTTACCAAACGGTGTTAAATTGTCCCAACCAACTGGTTTATTCATCAACAACGAATACGTTCCATCAAAGAATGGAAAAACTTTCCAATCCATTAACCCTTCCACTGGCGAAGTCAATGCTGAAATCTATGAAGCTGGCGCAGAAGATGTTGATGTTGCCGTCGACGCTGCTCAAAAGGCATTCAAATCTTGGAGAAAACTCACCGGTGTTGAAAGAGGTGCTTATTTATTCAAACTTGCTGATCTTTTAGAACAAAACCGTGAATTGCTCACTGCCCTTGAAGCTTGGGATGGTGGCAAATCGGTCAAGAACAATGCCCCATACGATATTGAAGAAAGTATTGGTGTTACCAGATACTACGCCGGTTGGGCTGACAAGATCCACGGTAAAGTTATCCAGAACGACCCAAAGAAACTTGCCTACACCATCCATGAACCACTTGGTGTTTGTGGTCAAATCGTCCCATGGAACTTCCCATTGTGTATGGCCTTCTGGAAAATCCCAGTTGCTGTTGCCGCTGGTAACACTGTTGTCTTGAAAACCAGTGAAATCACTCCATTGAGTATGTTGTACGTTGGTAAATTGATCAAAGAAGCTGGCTTCCCACCAGGTGTTATCAACATTATCTCTGGTTTTGGTCCAGTTGCCGGTGCCGCTTTGGCTGGCCACAAGAAGGTCGCTAAGATTGCCTTCACTGGTTCTACCGTAACTGGTAAAATCATCCAAAAATTGGCTGCTGAAAACTTGAAGGCTTGTACTTTGGAATGTGGTGGTAAATCTCCATTGATTGTCAGAGCAGACGCTGACTTGGATCAAGCTGTCAAATGGGGTGCCCTTGGTATCATGTACAACCAAGGTCAAATCTGTACTTCAAACTCCCGTATCTACGTCCACGAATCTATTTACGAAAAGTTTATTGAGCAATTTGCTGCCCATGTCCAACTGGACTACAAACAAGGTCAAATCTGGGATGACGATGTCATTGTTGGTCCACAAGTTTCCAAGATGCAACACGATAAAGTTTTGAGTTACATTCAAATCGGTAAAGACGAAGGTGCTCGTTTGGTCTTGGGTGGTGAAAAGAACTCCGAAGGAGACTTGGCTAAAGGTTTCTTTGTGAAACCAACCGTTTTCGCCGATATCAAGGCAGACATGAGAATTGTGAATGAAGAAATTTTCGGTCCTGTTGTTGCCATTGGTAAATTTTCTACTGATGAAGAAGTTATTGAATACGCCAACCAAACTGACTATGGTTTGGGTGCTGCTATTTTCACCAACGACCTTACTGCTGCACACACCTTGGCTGGAGACATTGAATCTGGTATGGTCTGGATCAACTCCTCCAATGACTCCGACTACCATGTTCCATTTGGTGGTGTCAAGGTTTCCGGTGTTGGTAGAGAATTGGGTGAATATGGTTTGAACTTGTACACTCAAGCCAAAGCCGTCCACGTCAACCTTGGTAATAGATTGTAAGTAGAGCGTAGCTAATAGTGGATATAATGAATAAAACAGTAATTGATATATGTTGAACGTGTTCTGTTTTGTGCAATCCCTGCGATGACGAAGATATATAATTTTTTTTTTGATTGTTCTGTATATTGGTTAAATTGGACTGTCTACAAAAAGTGCGGATATAATAGTAGTAGCGACATTATGTAATAGATTAGTACAAAATGCAGGCTCGCTCGCCTCCTATTTTTCATCTCCTCCCATTATTGCTTTTCACGCACTCACTTAGCAATTAATCTTTTTTTTTTTTTTCTCATTTTACAACCAACTGCTCTCCTATTGTATTTCTTCCCATCTTTCCCCTATTTTTCTTCTTTCACAATTTTTTCCCTTTTTCTATTCCAGGAGGGACTCCGTTTGACAGGTTTACAAAAGAGGATCTTTGTCTACATCTACTTCTACATATACTCACATCCACCCATCCTTCCACATGCTAACCGTATTCGACACTCGCACAACCACCACCACTAGTGCCACATCGATAACAATGGAGAATGAGTACAAGACTAGCAGCGTCATTGGAAAAAGCACGGTGCAACCTCCCAACTCCGTGCTTTCAGTATTCCCACCTTTCATCCTTCAAAAGATTCTAGAGTATGTGGATCAGTTTGATTTGGTCAGTCTACTATTGACATGTTCCCAGTTCTACGGTTTGGCCATGGAGAAACTATATCGACGGATCACCGTTGTATTGGACGCCGAGTTCCCAATCAAATACCAAGGCGATTCACACAAGTATATATCAGCCAACGGAATGGTATACATGGACAGTTCGTTGATTGTCAAATTGCACAACTTGCACAAGTTCGTTAACACTGTTTGCAACAACGAAACCATCTTCCAGTTGATCAAGTATTTCATATTCGATAAGAGTTATAATGTCCAAGGCAGTGATTCCTTGAAAGTTACACAAAGTCGGATCTTGAATATGTTCCGACAGTCCAATAACTTGAGTTTTTTGCATATATCGTTTGTTGATTTCAGTGAAGGAGTTGGCCAATTGACGGACTTCTTCCTGTTGCGAAACGTGAGGACGAAGATGTTTAAATTACTAATTACCGAGCCATCCCAGTTGGTTACTCCGGTTATACCTCCAAATTTGACAAATTTATTCCTAATGCTCGAAGATCAAGATATCGAATGTATGGATTTATCCACTGCTCCATATGACACTTTCAACTCATTATTTACGTTGACATGTTCCACCTCCAACCAGATGGGACTTTCTATTTTGGAGAATATAAAGTTGAGCTCGCCCAATATGAAATTGAAATTGAAAGGGCTCACGGTTTTCCATAGGCACAATCAGCTTGAGGAGCCCGATGAGAACGAAGAGCTTCACTTATTTTTAAATGGTCGTACACAAGATGATAATGATGCGGATGTCAAGATGGGGAAAAAATTGGATTTTGATACTATTGAACAAAAGGTGGACTTGACTTATTTAACGCACTTGTATTTGAAAGTGGATTGTAACGAGCATCGTGATAATTTGTGCAATTGTTATGAGACGTTTTTCAAGAAATTTCAGGACTTTGCTCAGAAAAACAATGGGTTGCCAAATTTGGTTAATTTCGAAGTCGAGTCATATCCTAACATGGAATGGTTGAGACCACATCAGCAGATGGAGAATATTTTGACACCTTTGGGAGGATTTATTAAGACTTTGATGAACTTGCGACGTCTAACTATTGATTTCACGACTCCAGGGTTTAAGATGTTTGATAGTAGCTTGGGGTTGTCAAACTATTTATTGAACAAATTGAATGAACATTTGATGGAAGCATTCTTTTTGAGTTTTTTCATGAACAATGACAAATTGCCATTATTGACCAAGTTGAAGACGTTGCAGTTACCGGATTTTTTCACTTCATTTGTGTATTACAAGCCTGATTTCATGGAATCTATGTTGCATACTTGCAAATGTTGGGGGTGCCACTTACTTTTGGAGACATTGAAGGAGGAGTTCTTCGACACTCACATCGATGATACAGTTGATACCACATATTACATGTCTATTGGATACATACTTGGAAAATTGCAGGCAGACAGAGAAGTGTGCATCCCAATCAAGGAACAGACCTTTCACTACAACAAATATCCTATCAACAAGGGACAACCACACACATTACATACTAATTTCCACTCTGACCCTGCAACGTGCTCGTGTGACTTGGAAAACGACCCTCTAGGGGTAGATGAAATGAACATTGACAACTTAATCACCACATATATAGTACATCAGTTGGATCCTATTATCGAATACCTTACAATAATGTTCGTCAATTTGGATAACTTAATGATACATGGAATTTATTATGAGAGGGATTGGTTTCTGAACCAGTTGGTGCCAATATATGACACACATAGCTATCCAGAGGCATTCTTAGCTAAAGTTGAAGATGAAATGAGTCGAGGCATACATCCTGAAGGACCGTTTGGGAACTTTAGAGGGAGATAATAAATGGGTCAAGATAAATAGAGAATAGAAGATGCAAATGAAAGTGAAAAAAAAAAAAGAAGAAAAAAATTAACTACTGCCAATATAGGCAAGAATACCCACTAGTTATTAATGTTTGATGAGTTAGGACAAAAAATGCATATTAGAATTTTACATAAACGATAAGATGATAGTGTTTCTGTTTTCTTCAATGTAGAGTGCAAGAATAATAGTATCAAGGATGTGTAGTTTTGTGTCATTTCGTAAATATCTTGTTTAATTATTGATGACATATACAAATAAAGTGGGGCTATCGAAGTGGGGGAGAGAAGGATAATTCTTCCCCCCACTTAGATCTGTGCAAAAGTGAAATTACACGTAGATGACGATAAAACGATTGGTTTTGAGACAGAAAGAAGGGATGGAATATTAGATAAATCGATGCCAACTGCTGTATCGGGTGGTTTGGAATCGGGATCGCAAAAAAAGAAAAAATTATGTTCCGGTAGTACACTCGTATTTGTGTTTCTCTTTTGTATGTGTAATTTAATTTTACGGCCGTAGGGCGATTAATTGACAGTGTTGGTGGTAGTGGCTGCGTGTGCGAATGGGTTATGAGCGAGCGAGGGCGAAGGCCAAGAGCAAGGACAAAAAAAAAAACTAGCAGCAGTAGAAGAAAAAGCAATAGTTAAAGTGAGTGAGAGTCAGACAGAGAAAAGATGCAGGTTGGACAAAAAACAAATCCCTCTTCAACACTTTCCGTTGCTGAAAACTTTTTCTTCGTTTCATCCTGCTTCTTCTTTCGTCTTCCCTCTTCTTTCCAACCTTTCCCCTCTTGCTGGAACATCATCACTGTTCTAATCAAGTTTCATCTCCAAGGGTAAATCTGGACTACATCACAGCCTTGGAATTTTCAGATATCCTTGTTCACGTTTTTTAGATTCCAGATTTCAGATTCTGTTTTCCACTTTTTATTTTTTATTTTCCTCACACCTCACAATACAGGCAACAAGAAAAACAAAAAAGAATAGAAGACTGGGAAAGTAAGAATAATAAATACCACAAATTAGAAAATCATTCCATTTCATATGAAAATTTTTCCTTGGGTATAGACAGCCATTTATCATCGGTATTTATTTGCCTATTTATTTCATCGCGTAATTCTTAATTCCAAGGATCAACACCATTTGTTACTGTTTCCAGAAAAGGTTTTTCGAATTGATCTTTAACATTCCTTAGTGTTTTTTCTTTTTTTTTTTACACACTTAATTATTATCTAGCTCATGCAAATATAATCCCACCACTCATTTCGTATTTTCCACAAATGTCTAAGATTCCGCAGCGACAACAACAGAATTATCAAACGGGTTCTCCATCCATCTCCGATAAGGAGTCTACCGATGCCCACCAATTGTTGTTGGCACATTTGTACAACTACTTCAAGAGTAACGGGTTGAATGATTCTGCGGAGGCATTGTTGAGAGAGTGCAATAATACCATACCGAAGGGACCAAATGGTTTATTTGCGTTGGCCAATTCCGACTTGCAGAATGACAATACGTTCTTAGACGAGTGGTGGAGCTTACTATGGTCCTTGCAGACTTCAGTCAACCACAACCCTAATTCGATGCCGAACCAACAAAGAATGTTGACTCCACAGCAACAGATGATTTTACAACAGAGAATGTTTCAACAGCAACAACAGCAATTACAACAACAAAGGTTACACCAGCAGGCTCTAATACAACAACAGCAGCAACAGCGCATAATTGCATCTCGTCAGCAACAGCAACAACAACAATCACAGCAGGCTCAACAACAACAAACGCAACCGCAACAAATGCAACAAACTCCAAATCAACAACAACAACAACAACAACAGCAAGTACCTCCGCCACCAGCACAGCAACCATTGGTGCAGCCACCACAAGCTATGGCTGGTAAATCTCCTGTAGTCGGAAATATGGGCCCGCCAAATGCAAACTTACAATCCAGATCATCACCAAGTATGGACCAGTTACAATCACAAGCACGATTACAACAATTGAAATTACAGTTCCAGCAACAACAACAGATGCAACAACAATTGCAATTGCAACAACAACAACAGCGACAGCAGCAACAGCAACAACAAAACCAAATGGGTCGATCACCTATTATAAATGCTAATGGTCCCCCATCACACCAATCGCCACCGCCTCAGGGACAACCTACTCCAGGAAGTAAAGCTGTTTCACCTAAGTTGCATAGACATTCCACCGATGAGTACCTGATGAACTTGTTACAAATGGAGAATCAAAGTAATGTACAAAGACAAAGATTCATAAACAGTCAAAACCAGCAGCAACAGCAGCAACAACAACAGCAGCAACAAAATGATCCGTCCTTTACTCAGAAGCAAGTTAAGCAAGGTTCTCAACAGCAATTGAGGAGGCAACTGACACAGCCTCAAAAACAAAGACCACCAGTAAGACCGCCACAAACTGCACAATCATATAACGTTCCAGCAGAAAGAAAATCTTCATTTGAGGGTGTGTTTGCTGTTCAGAATCCGGGGATGTATCCACCTGGACCGCCCCCACAGGCTGGACAAGTCCAAGCACAAATGCTCCAACAGCAACAACAGCAACAATCACAGCCTCCACCACCACCTCAATCGGCACCTCTTTCTCAACAACAAACACAAAATGTTTCTAATAAACAGGACACAAATGTTTTGCTTGATGACGCTTTCTTCCTGGGGAACTTGCTTTTAGATGAGTTTAAAGAGTTCACTGCTAATAATATGGACGAGAGTCAGAATAACCCACAGTTTAACACTCCTTCTGAAAGACTTGGATTTGGGATGACACCGAACCAGCAACAACAAGGTATGTCACTTCAACAACAACAACAGCAGCAACAGCAACAGCAACAGCGCATGCAGATGAATGCGTTTGAGGGTCTCGAATTGGGTAGTTCTGCTGCTGATAACGCGAATGAGGATGTCGGTCAAACCATCGCTACAGATTGGTTACATCTGATGGGTGCAGGTCCTGGTTATGGATGACTCTTTAGTAAGAGAGGAACAGTATTAATGTATTAATTTTCGTCGTCGTATATTCATTTCCTGTAGTTTTTTTATTTTGCAACCACCACGAAAATCTGCGATTGAGCCCCGCGCTTATAGATTGGTGACTGAGCAACTGATTTGTCACTATATTACCCCAGAACTGGATGTATATTCCTGTAATAGTGATCCTCTTTGTATGACCAGTGTAGTACACCAATCGTACAATGTATGTGTCTAAAAGTTCTCATCATACTTCTACCATTGTTCATATTCCACCACATTGTGGGTTTACAATAGCTGCTGCTGAATTTTTTTTTTTTTTTTTTTGGAATTGCTTGTGACACAGTGGAAGTGTGTACTGGCACAAAAAAAATGTATATCCGAGGATTCTTGTAGTACTTAGCAACTCCCATGAATTGCAAATATTTCATGGTCAATGGACCAGTAGGAATTCTGTAAACAATGTATACACAGCACTTTAAATCTGCCTTGAATACATTGGTATTTCATTATTGGAATTTCAGTATTGAATAAATTACACGTGATTTTGGATTTCACTTAGGGTTTCTTATTGTACTTTATTTTTTTAGCTCGTTTATAGAATCAAAACCAAACAATCAATCAATACAAAATAGGAAAAAAAATATATATGATAGTAATCAAAAAAAAAAAACACTAACCTCAATTTCTTAGTGGAGATTGTGCCTCATTGCATTTTTTTTTCTACCAATTCTATCAAGTTTGGTCTGTCATTTGTTTTGATATTTGGCACTGTCCTTAATTGGTGTTAGTCTTGACGTTTTTTTTTTTTGCTTGCAAATATACTTCACAGGTTCAGTCCCATCATTTGTCAATGAGAATAGCACCAGAGTTTTGTGGAACACTAGAAATATGAATTTCGATAGATTGAATCCACTATCAAATTACCTATTCCCTTCTTCCAACAACAACAATTCTTCTACTGCAAAGGCTAAACTCAAGGATACTCTCCTCAACCCCATTAAAACCGACCTACAACTTGATAATGGAGACATTGGTGATTGGGGTATCGAGAACCCCACCCAACTCAATAGTAATTCCAATACATCTGCCAATGGGTTACTATTATCTCCTTCCATAACATCCACATCCACTTCAACAACACATAACGAAAACCAGCATGTCCATCTCAATTATCAACAATTGCACGATGACCTCTTTCTGCTACCACCTCCACATCCATCGTTTTTGCCTCGACAAACTCGTCACGACCATCATCTAAGGAAGTTCAGTACTACCCTGACCCATTCCCAAAATAGCCATCGAGACTTCCAATATTATTATGACACGTATGTGCCAATTCATATATCACCAAACACGGAAAATCTAAGTAAATTCATTAACAAGTATTTATCATTGGAGCATAAATTGAGTGAGTTCTGGGAAAAATTTAAATACAATTTGATTATATCCAGTTTGTTGGAAGATTCCATGTTGTTATCGAAAAACGAATCCAATTTGCAAACCCTAAGTAATACAAACATCACCGATTTTCATAAAAACTCGGAGATTTTCAACTACTCGTTCAATAATGATGGAACCAAGTTACATGTACTCGATAGACAATACAAGTTGTGCTATAACTTGAAGTACAACAACATGAAGATTATCATATTGGTGATTAACATGATTATTTATTTACTAAAACAACAGCAATTGTATTATAATCAAGTGCCTGGATATTTGCCCTTGCATCACCAACTACAAATGTTCAAAGTCATTGTTTACATGTCCATGAAAATCATTAAAGTCAGAAAATTTAAAATAATTATCAGTTCCAACAGGATCTTACACGATCTACAACATTTCCTAATGCTTAATTATAAAATAAACAAAAAGTTAATAGTCCATTTCAACGACCTTAAAAGGGAACAACTAAACCTAACATCCAATAAAGAACTGAAATCCTTACAGAACCATTTATTGAATTCTTTGGAGTTTTTGAATTTAAATTTACAGCATTCGATAGTTAAGTTATTACCATATTTGAATGGGAACTTATTTGAGCAATACTGCACAATCAATAATACTAACTTGGATATATTAGACCAGAACATAGAAACACAAGACGATGGTAATAAAAGTTCGAATCAAGTTATAAGTAAGAATATTGCAAAATTTGATAATCTAAGAAAATTACTTATCTGCCAATTGCTCACCATCAATGAACCATCCAATCCTAACTTTTTTGTATTTAAATTGATGGATCAATTTAATATAGATGAGGCAGAGCAAAACCCACAGCTATTGATGGACGAATCACGTTTACAATTGGTGTATGATATTTTGTCAGACCATAATTCAACTTTAACAAATATCAATGGATTATTTGATAAGTTTGAGAATTTAAATAGGGGAGCTATTACATCCTCATCATTGCCGGAGGAAGCTGAAATGGAATCCGTGTTACCATCGCAAATGAACCTTGACAATTTGATTTCAAGATTATCCAATTTGACAACTAATTTGAAATACTTCCAAAAGTATAATCGTTCAATAGAAAACTTAGACAATATCGATGAACAACAGGAGAAGCTAATGATTTTCAGTCAATTTAAAGATGAATTTGAGCATGTGAAAACATTGTACAAGTCTTCCTTGTATGATTTGAATCGCGAACTAAATCCAAATTATATGGTTCCGCAATCTCCTTCAACCATGTCGAATCTATCAGCGTCGCCAACAAATGGTTCGCAGGCATTTAATTTAAAAACGTTCCATAACTCGTCTTTGAAGAAGCGGTTCTCGTTACCACCACCACAATCACTTCCCGCACCAACAACACCAACAACACCTGCCAATGCTATACATCATAATAATAACAACAACAACAACAATAATAATAATAATAATGCAACGAATAATGGCAAGATTAATAATGCGAATGGTCAAGAAAAGAAATACAAAAGATTGTCAACTGGTTTGCAATTGGGATTACTCACAGTATTTGAAGATGAACAAAACTCAAATAAAACGCTTAAAAGAAACTCGACCAACTCCATGCATTCAAGATCATCATCTATGGTTAACAGCAACAGTAAGATCACATCATACGACGATAACTACATTAACATATTGCCTCCTTCAGGTTACGAAACATATAATCAAAAGTCACTAGAGGCATTAACCAAAAGGGTGCGAAACAGTAACCATAACAGATACTCCTTGAATTCTGTTCAATCCAATATATCAGGAATCACTGATTTAATAAGTACAAATTTAACTAGTTATGGAGAAGAAGACGAAGCTGGAGAACAGGATCAACGTAATAATAATAATGGGAATAATAATAATCCAAGTATTCAGCATCCGCTATCCAAAGAAGATTTAAAATTGAAATTGGAAGAGAGTTTTAATCGTATTTATAATTTGGAAAATGAAAATAAACTCCTTAAGAAGAATCTAAATGCAAACTCGGAGGACGTCAAAGAGGAAGAAGTGGAGGATAGTAGCCTATTCAATGTTTCTAAACCAAATCCTCAGTTTTTGAGTGAATTGGAATTGAAATTAGGCAATTAGTAAGTAGATTTGTGTGTATAGCATATCGAATTTGTTCATGTTTTGTAATTAATATTTAATTGAGTAACCCAAGTCAATGACTTTCCTGCATTGTATTCGTACATTTGTAAATTTGTTTATTTTTGATAGCCTCTAATTTTTGCATTTCAATATATAATACACTAAGAATGATGACACACACTCATCTTAACCACTTTTGCAATGATATTAAATACTCTTTTATTAATTTCCTTCTACGTAGTCCCAATTTATAGTTTCATCTAATTATCTTTATAATGACGAATCAAAATATAAGCATTTTCTTGTTTCAAGTTTGACAACGAACGGTATCCTCCTTCCAAACGCATCAACAACCCTCCAAAGGAGACGTACACAGACATCTTATCAGTATCGGAACTTTCTTCAAATTTATAAACAGTTCCATACATAACGTAATCATAATCATCAGCCAAGGATCTGTCACCAGCTTTTGGGGGTCTCCAAGATCCATTAGAAGTGATCATGGAAGCTTCGTTACCTAATGATGAAGCTAAAGTAATGGTTAAAGAATCGTGGTTTTGAACTGGAAATAACTCGCTATTTATGTCTAAGATAATGGTGATATCTTTGGATGTGGATGAGTGGCCCGTTATTCTGCAAACTTTGTTGTATCTTCCTGGATCGGTGGAATCCACAATAAACATATCTTCAAATAATATTCCGGACATTTTTTTTCTTGTGATGGTTTCTATAAATTAAGTGTAGTAATGATGACAATGACCAAGGCGGAAAGTAATTGGTTGTTGTAAGGTATTAGAATGGAGCTTCTTTGGATGAACGATCGGTTGTCAGACTCTTGATGAGATGTTTGCCAGAAATTCTTGAAATTTTTTTTTTCTTGCTTCAACACACGACCTTCCAACTTGAGGCTTACATAATATCACGTGGGTTTTTTCCTCCTCGATTCGATTTCGTACGTTTCTGGAGAAAAAGTAAACACTGATTTCCATTTTTAGAACGGTAATGAGGACGCATCTATAATTAACTACGAAATCAAGGGTCAAATAAAAAAATTTAGTAAGGAGAAAAAAATAAAGAAAAAAAAAGGAAGATGTATTATAACACACTCAAAACCTGATCAAATCTTATTTATTCATCATTCTATTAAAAAAGAGACTATTTTGACGCACAATGTATGGCACCCCAATTGGCGAAAGAAAGGGACTCGATATCACAATTGCACCCAAGAAGCAGAAAAAGTATGGTAGAATAGTCATCAAACTACTTATTGCCGCATTGTGTCTTTTTACCACGTATTTTTTATGTTCCTTTGATAATAATTCGATTCAGTATCATTTGACTTCACTGATAACTCATGAACCTGCAGAAGCGGACTTTGTTGCACCTTTAGCGGTACCAACCAATGATGCCGAAGAAATCGGGAAAAGATCGATTTGGGTTGAAAGAGCTGATGTTAATGAAAGGGGTGGGGAACCAAACAACAGTGAGAAAAGGGATGACACCAGTGATAATAATGACAATCAAGACAAAAGTCTGAGTGATAACAGCAGCAACAATTCCGATAATAAAACCAAATCAACTCCAATTTACAATCAATCAGGAATGAGATTTGTCTTTGTATTATTTGGATTTATCCTTTTAAACATGTTTGCCATTTGCATCCACCACTTATATTTGAAAGCCAGTAATGCTGCCCATGCATACAAAACTGTTGATGATGATATTTCTCCGTTTTGAATAGCATGGTTTGTTATATGTATACTGATAATGTTAAATAGATATGTCTGATGTGTTCCTTGAACCTCCCAGTTTCTACCGCAGTGGTATCTTTTTGGCAACTACCGACTCACCATAATCTCTACTTTAACTACCGCAGCTAAGCATGGCTACTTGTTGTAATTCGAAATAGGTTGTTCTTAAGCACTTCCTCTATCTTGGTCACATTTTTATAGGGTAACCCACATTTGAGATATTTGATTATAGTATTTCCGACCAACCGAAACTTTAAAATTTTTGGTATGATGTTCACGTGAAGATTTGTTGATTTAAAATACAGTCAGTAATTCGGTGTTGGTCGGTTTCAACACTCAATCACGTATTTGCAATGTGATGGAAGTAGTCATTCTAGATTAACCATCGTATTCTATTTGTCCGCATTTCTATGGTAATCTTATTTTGCAATCATAACTTCCAAAAGTTTTTGTTTTTCTATCATTTTTTGGAGACATTCGTTAGCAAAAAACAACTTTGAAGTAACTTTCAATTTTGTAGGAATACTAACAGAGATAACTTCTAATATATCAACTTAATCTGGGCTCGTAGTATATAATTCCAAACAAAACTTGTTTGGTAATGTATCTGAGTTTAATAACTGATTGCGCCTAATCAAAGAAGCACTCTTGAAAGATAATTCCAGCAATAAGAGCTTCATATTTTAATGAAGAAACAACTTTTATTATGAATGATTATAAAACCATATTAACTAAACACAACGATTTTAGCACAAAATGATGTCTATCAATCCAATAAATTCACCAGGAGTTCACTTTTTGTTGTTCCTCTTCAAGAAATCCAGTTAGTTGAGTAAGTTATATTTACATAACAGTACAACCAGAAACAATGACACCTCTACTGGTACGGTAGATAGCGTTGTCCTTAGAAGCAGTGGTAGTAGTTTGAGCGTTAGTGTTAGATTGTTGAGCAGCCATTTTTGATAGTTTGAATTTGTTTGATAATATAAAAGAAGGAAAGAAACCATAAATTGACAAAGAGATTTGAACGTCCTTTTATAGACTTTGGATATATTGATTACAGCTATGTAATCCAGAGTGGATGTTTCATGTTGAATGAGTGTTTTGCAACTATCTTTAATTATTTGGTTGCATTACTCAAGTTGGTGCAGCAATTTGTACAAAGATACTTTCCTATTTAGTCATTGACAATGGAGATTATGGAAAAATAGAGTCAAATATTTGCAACAACCTCTGGAATTACCGTTTTAAGGACCTACAATCATCGCTGAGCATATCTTTGAGAAGAAATGTTCCAGACGTTTTGTCGTTTCCTGGGGATACTCTGGATGGTTGTTTCATGTTGAACTGACAATTGTGCAAAAAATTCAATGTCTTTTGGGGCTCCCAAATTCATCAGTTGCCCATCATTTAGCTTACAGGCGTATAACTAGGGTATGCGAGCAACGGAAAACATTCTCTAGCTATTCCATTAAATATTCTTGTCTATCATTTTAATACATTTACGAATTCGTTCTCTTCAAGAAGATGGGTACAGATTGTCTGGTACAAAGTTACATTTGACTAACACTTTGTTATTTCAAGGACCACAAGAATCGTTATACAAATTCCAAGGTCTTCCCACATAATAGATTTTGTATAGATTAACTTCTTGTTATATTACCTGCGAGACCCAAATTAGTGTCTTATCGCAATCGGATAAACCCGCGGCTGGAAAATTTTTCAAGTAATCAAATTTCATGGAGTTAGCCGGTACTTCATGAAAAAGCCACAAGTAATACCAAACACACAACTATTCCTGTATAAATAAGATATATGCAATTTCTATAAGTCTTCCAAAATGTTATAAAATAGAACTGAAAAAAATAAGTCAAGAAAGAAATATTCTGTAACAAACTTCTATTGATTATTATTTTTGGCATTATTTTCTTGTTGATTGCTAAATTGCGAATTGCAGATCATCATTCTTCTTTTCATTGCTTCAACAAACACTCGCCCCTCCCATTTATTTATTCCCACAAACCAATGTCATCCCATCATCTACCCCCATTAACCACACGAATAATCCAGATTATATGTGCTATTACATGGTGTCTAGTTGCCGCAGGCCCAGTGTTTGGATTTGCTGCCATCAAATCAATTTTCATATCACAACATATTTACGAGAACAAATGTGATATTTCAACAACAACTTCGACTGGTGAAGTTCAATGCGTTCAACAGGATTTAGCATTGAATTCCTTATTCACTGTGGCATGTATGGTGACCAATATATCTGCCTTGCCAGTTGGTTCGATTTTAGATTCATATGGACCCAAAATCACTGGGATAATAGGTTCCATAATATTAGCCTTTGGAGCTATAAGTATGAAATATGCTCATTCGATTACTTTATTTGATGGTTATTTAACTGGCTATACTTTGTTGGCACTTGCGGGACCGTTTGTGTTTATTTCTTGTTTCCAATTGGCCAACAGTTTTCCGAAGAATTCAGGTTTGATCTTGGCCCTATTGACAGGAGCATTTGATTCTTCATCTGCATTGTTCTTGTTCTACAGATTGTATTACACCTATGTTCAACCACTTTCAATCAGTGGGTTCTTCTCGATATATTTAATGGTACCGTTGTTTATATTCTTCTGTCAGATTGCTGTAATGCCTAAGGATTCATATAAAACTGTCGGGACGTTGGCGAAGATTGCAGAAACTGGGATCGATGAAACCGGTAGACCATTAGATACAGATTTGTTAACTCCTGCTGATCGCGAATCACCAGTTTCTGCGTTGGATACTACCACAGAATGTTACCAACCAACAATTTCCGAAACGACCTCGTTATTGATGAGAAGAGCATCTGGTCCTCCAACTAGCAGAAGACAATCCACTGCACTGAGAGCATCATTCTCGTCTTTGAAATCACATTATGAACAAGAAGCTGACTCCAAATTGATACATTCTTCTGGTGGAGTATTTGGGGTATTGCATGGATATTCAATCACTCGACAATTAAACAGTGGATGGTTTGTTCTTATGACTTTGTTCACCACGATACAGATGTTGCGTATTAATTATTTTGTTGCAACCATCAAAAGCCAAGAACTCTATTTATACAAAGGAGACGAAGAACTAGCAACAATCATCAATCATTTCTTCGATATTGCGTTACCATTAGGGGGGCTTATTTCTATTCCATTCATTGGGTTAATATTGGACAATTTCACTACTTTGACAGTATTGTACATTTTAACTGGTCTTTCTTTGTTTATTGGAGTAGCTGGATTGGTATCTTGGTTACCTGGTACTTACGCTGGGATTTTGGTTCTTGTTATCTACAGACCATTTTATTACACCGCTGTCAGTGATTTCTGTGCTAAAGTTTTTGGATATGACAATTTTGGGACTGTCTATGGTACTATTATTGCTTTCAGCGGGGTTTGCAACATTTTGCAACAAGTCATGGATAAGGCAACTCATGAGTTTTTCAGCATGAATCCAGGTCCTGTCAACACTATTTTGGTGATTCTTACTGCTGTTTTTGGCATAGCTTTGATTGGATTTGTTAAATCACAGGAAGTGCAAATTAAGAGAAAGAACTTGGAAATGGAAGCTCAAGATGCTTCATATACCCCAATGCCAGTTTAAGAAACAAACAAACAAACAAACAAAAAAAATCAAACCTCTATTTATTCGAACTCGTAGATCATAAAATAAAATAATTAAAATTATACGTTGTCGTAATATCAGACTAACTATCTGCGTCTTCTACTACTCTTCTCTTCTTCATTCACCTCATCCTCGTCTTCTCCTAATGCTCGTAGTTTGGGATGACTATTTGTTTCTTCACCCTCGAATGGGACACGAGTCACCTTTTTCTCATCCTCGATCTGTTTTGATATCTGATTTAGCTCTCTCTGTTCAACGCTTTCGTTGTTGGTCTCCTCGCTTGTCGTAGTCTTTTCTTCCAAGGATCGTTGAATCTTTTGTGGGAAATTGGATAATATCTCCTCGATTGATTTCATAACTTAATTGCACTATTTTTTCTTGTTAGCTTCTTTGTTTTCTTTTTCCACTTGTCTTCTGGAACCTTTGATTAATTCCAAATGTCCCACTCTACCAGCAATCAATTTCTCTGTACTTTTCATCAATTGGCCCAGATGAATCTTGGTTAATTTTTGTGCGTCCTTGGCGGTGGTCTTTTTGGGTTTGATGATCTTAGGAGCAGCTTTTTTAGGATTCAATTGTTTCTTGGTTACTCTAGCAGCTTGCTTTGATTTTAATTTCAAATTTCCTTGTGCCATCCCTATATCTTGAAAAACAATGTTGTGGAGATGGATGGACAGATAGATAGATATTGATAAAGAAAGAAAAAAGAAAATTATGCGATGAGATTGCCACGAGAGGAGAAGTCAAAAAACGAGGGAGCACTACGTCCGACAGACAAAATTAAACAATCAATTTCTTTTTTTTTTTTACGCTCCCTGGGAAGACTCATCATCAAATCTTTCGGGTCTACATTCCATCGCGTTTTTCAAATGTAACCTCTTTCTTTCTCCTTTTCTTGCTTTTTTCTGTTTGAAGTTAGATCTCCCAACCATCTCCTTTGATAAAAACCTAAATAGGTTAACAAACCTCCGCTTTGCTGCCTCATCTTCTCAATGAGTAACTTCCTTATATTATCAGGTCCAAAAGCCTTATCATCCTTCAGAGTCAACAACTTGATTCAAGAAGTTGAAAAAAAAATCGGCCAGACTGATATCATTGAAGAAGTTGTTACTTCCTATACCCATTATGTCTCTTTGAAAAAAGAGTTAACTGAAAAACAATTGGGATTATTGAAAGTCTTATTAACTTATGATAACCCAACTGAAAACACTCCTTTGTACCAAGAATTAGTTCAAAACTCAACCACCACCGATGGTGCTTCTGTTAAGTTGGAAAAGGACACTTATTTGGTCCAAGTTTTGCCAAGACCAGGTACTATCTCGCCATGGTCTTCTAAAGCTACTGATATTGCTCAAATCTGTGGATTAAGTGATCAAATCGAAAGAATTGAACGTGGGTTATCCTTATTGATCAAAACCAAGAATGGGTTTAAGTTGGATTCTCCATATCCACCAGAAACCCTTTTGACTTCTGTTTTTGATAGAATGACTCAATCCATCTACTTTGGTGCTAATGTTCCTCAACATGATGATTTGTTTGCTCACCATTCTCCAAAACCTTTGGTTACTGTTGATATCATCTCAAACAAGGATAACTTGATCAAAGCTAACAAGGAATTGGGATTAGCCTTGGACCAAGGTGAAATCGAATACTTGATCAATGCCTTCACTGAAATCATTGGTCGTAACCCAACCGATGTCGAATTGTTCATGTTTGCTCAAGTCAACTCCGAACATTGTCGTCATAAAATCTTCAATGCTGACTGGACCATCGATGGAATTAAAAAAGATCTGTCTTTGTTCAAAATGATCAGAAACACCCACAACAAGAACCCACAATACACTATTTCTGCTTATTCCGATAATGCTGCTGTTTTTGAAGGTCCAGAAGGTTATGTCTGGACCCCAGATTTCAAAACGAAGCAATGGAAATCTATTAAAGAAAGAGTCCAAACTTTGGTTAAGGTCGAAACCCACAATCATCCAACTGCCGTTTCTCCATTTGCCGGTGCTGCCACTGGTTCTGGTGGTGAAATTAGAGATGAAGGTGCTGTTGGTAGAGGTTCTAAATCCAAGGCTGGTTTATCTGGTTTCTCCGTTGCTGATTTGAACATTCCAACTTTACCACAACCATGGGAAAGAGATGTTGGTAAACCAAACCACATTGCCTCATCCTTGGATATCATGTTGGAAGCTCCAATTGGTTCTGCTGCTTTTAACAATGAATTCGGTAGACCTGCCATTAACGGTTATTTCAGGACTTTAACTACCGAAGTTGAAAACTCCGAAGGTAAACAAGAAATCAGAGGTTTCCACAAACCAATCATGTTGGCTGGTGGTATGGGTGCCATCAGACCAGGTTTGGCCTTGAAAGATACCAAGATCACCCCAGGCGCTAAATTGATTGTCCTTGGTGGCCAATCCATGTTGATTGGTTTAGGTGGTGGTGCCGCTTCTTCCATTTCATCTGGTGAAGGCTCCGCCGATTTGGATTTCGCATCCGTGCAAAGAGGTAACCCAGAAATTCAAAGAAGAGCTCAAGAAGTTATCAATGCGTGTGTTTCTTTGGGCAAAGAAGGTAACCCAATCCAATCGATTCACGATGTCGGTGCTGGTGGTTTATCCAATGCCTTACCAGAATTGGTCCATGACAATGAATTGGGTGCTAAATTCGAATTGAGATCGATTTTGTCTTTGGAACCAGGTATGTCTCCTATGGAAATCTGGTGTAACGAATCTCAAGAAAGATATGTTTTGGGGGTTGCTCCAGAAAACTTGGATTTGTTTGCTAAGATGTGTGAACGTGAAAGAGCTCCATATGCTGTTGTTGGTGAAGCCACTGAAGAACAAAGATTGGTTTTGACCGATTCTTTATTGAACACCACTCCAATTGATTTGGAAATGTCTGTCTTGTTTGGTAAACCACCAAAGATGTCCAGAACTGCCGTTACGCAAAACTTGAGATTGAAACCATTTGAAACCAAGGATTTGGAACTCAGTGAATCCATTGATAGAGTCTTGCAATTACCAGCTGTTGGTTCTAAGAACTTCCTTATCACCATTGGTGACAGATTCGTTACTGGGTTAGTTGATCGTGATCAAATGGTCGGTCCATGGCAAGTTCCAGTGGCTGACGTTGCTGTCACTGCCACTTCTCTTGGTGAAACTGTATTATCCACTGGTGAAGCTATGGCCATGGGTGAAAAACCAAACTTGGCTTTGATTTCCGCCAGTGCCTCTGCTAAGATGTGTGTTGCTGAGTCTTTATTGAACGTCTTTGCTGCTGATATCCCATCATTGAACCACGTTAAATTGTCTGCCAATTGGATGTCTGCTGCTTCCCATGATGGTGAAGGTGCTAAATTATACGAAGCTGTTCAAGCCATTGGTCTTGATTTGTGTCCAGATTTGGGTATCTCTATCCCAGTTGGTAAAGATTCCATGTCCATGAAGATGAAATGGGATGACAAAGAAGTCACTGCTCCTTTGGCGTTAACCATCACTTCATTTGCACCAGTTGACAACACTTCCAACACTTGGACTCCTCAATTACAAAATGTCAAAGACACTGAAACCGTTTTGGTATTAGTTGACTTGGCTGCTACTGTTGCCAAAGCATTGGGTGGTTCCGCATTAGCACAAGTTTACAAACAAATTGGCGATGCTTCCCCAACTGTCCATTCTCATCAAGTTTTGAAATCATTCTTGGATGCTTTGGTTGTTTTGCATAAAAACTTTGATGTTTTGGCTTATCATGATAGATCCGAAGGTGGTTTAATTGCTACTGCCTTCGAAATGGCATTTGCTGGAAGATGTGGATTGGATTTGACTATCAATAGCAAAGAAGACATCTACACTGAATTGTTCAACGAAGAGTTGGGTGCTGTTTTCCAAATCAAATCCGCTGAATTGGCCAAATTTAAAGAAATTTTTGCATCTACTGGTATTTCTGAAGAATACATTCAAGTCGTTGGTAAACCTAAGTTTGGATCTCAAGCAATTGATATTTCATTCAATGGTACTTCAATATATTCTTCTACTCGTGGCCATTTGCAACAATTATGGTCTAACACTTCTTACCATATTCAAAAATTGAGAGACAATCCAAACACATCTACTGAAGAATATAACGCCATCAAGGATGATAAAGATCCAGGTATCTCATACCAATTGACTTATAAACCAAACGATTTCAAATCATACTCCAAGAAACCAAAGGTTGCTATATTGAGAGAACAAGGGGTCAACTCACAACAAGAGATGGCTTGGTGTTTCACACAAGCTGGATTCGAGGCTTACGATGTTACTATGTCAGATATCTTAGAAGGTAGAGTTACCTTGGATGATTTTGTTGGTTTTGCTGCCTGTGGTGGTTTCTCCTATGGTGATGTTTTGGGAGCTGGTGCTGGTTGGGCCAAATCAGTGTTGTTCCACGATAAAGCACGTGAAGAGTTCAAGAGATTCTTCCAAGACAGAACTGATACATTTGCCTTTGGCGCTTGTAACGGTTGTCAATTCTTGAGTAGAATTGCCGAATTGATCCCAGGTACTGACAACTGGCCAACTTTCGAACGTAACTTGTCTGAACAATACGAAGCCAGATTTGTCATGGTTGAAGTTGAAGATAAGGTTAAGAACAACTCCATCTTTTTGCAAAATATGAAAGGTTCCAAGCTACCAATTGTTGTTGCACACGGTGAAGGTAGAGCTCAATTCAAAGATTCTACAGCCCAACAAAACTTTGAGTTAGATGCTATTCGTTACATTGACAACTACGGTAATGTTGCACAAACTTATCCATTCAATCCAAATGGTTCTCCAGATGCGATTGCCGGTATCACCAATGCCAATGGTAGAGTGTTAGCTATGATGCCACATCCGGAAAGAGTGTGTCGAAAAGAAGCCAATTCTTGGTACCCTGCTGAACAAGGTAAAGAATGGGGTCCATATGGTCCATGGATTGAATTGTTCAAATCTGCTAGAGAATGGGTTGGTGATAACTAAAACGATGATGTGATGTAGTGTGTATAATAAAGACATGTATCGTACAATTAAAACAAATATAAATTGATATAATGAAAAAAAAAAGGAAACAGGAAAACAGGAAACGTTATTTTATTATTCTGATAGTATATACATGCGTGTACATAAACGGAACACAAGGCGATACTATTATGTTTATGAGAAGATTGGATAAAAGTCATTGTATTTCTTAACATAATAAGCAGTAGAAACCCCACCCAAGATAAACAAAGCAAGAGGGATTGGTTTTGAGAAAGAAGTGGGAATAGATCTAGCCAATCCCGCAATGAACAAAAGTCCACTGGTTCCCAAGGCCAATTCCAAACCATAGTCTGCGTTTTGCTTTAACAAATAACCTGCACCTCCATAAAGAGCGGAGAAAGTGACACCTGCGATCAATGATGGGAAGGAGCCTTTACGGGTGTAACCCATGAACCCACCAATTGCACATAAAGCGGACAACGTAAATGCTGGATGATCCATACCCATGGTGAATAAGTTAATTGATTTAGTTGTTAAAAAAAAAAGGAATAACCTAGTTGGTGGAAAGTGAAAAAGAAAAGCGGGAATTGAAAAGATAAAGGGTGAAATATTTTTTTTTTTGGGTTGTCCCGTGCGCTGTCTTCGGGTTTAACAGTAGCCAAGAAGGAGAATGATTACGTATTGTGTATTACGAAAAAATGTTGTGATGTTCGTGTTCATTATTTTATCAGCTCATTAAGTAGTACATGTGATATGGAAAAAAGAACAAGAAGAATGATCAGGTTGAGATAGTTAGGAGCACATTTGCTTGTCGGTCTTCACGAAGAGATATGCTGGTATCATTCCCTACAACAGACAGGCTAAGAGAGGAATATCCGCTTCATAGTTCTCTACAATAGCGAACAGTACTCTCCAAAACGGATATGTTTGACTGGCCATTCTCTACGTGCACCAAATTAAACGTCTACTAGTTAGTGGTTTGTAATCATTTTATTTCTGTCTTGTTCTTTCTTGTTATTGGATAACATTACAGAGATGTACAAAGAAATGAAATAAGTGTGCACAGGAGTAGAGAGGCGTTTTGAGGTTTTTTCGGTTTTGTTTTTCTGGTGTCGACATATTTTTTCTTTTCTTTTCTTTTTGTTTTGTTTTTTTTGTCTTTCGTCCTTTGGTTGTCCAGTGGCTGTTAGTGGTAGTACTGAGGTTAGCGGTGTTGTGGTGGTGGTGTGGGCTTAATCTGAAATTTAAAAAATTCTGGACAACCACATATTGCTCTGTTCTGCTAATGCAACTGTATTTCCAATAAGCAGAGTATACATGAAGTGATATTCTCCTATGATACTTATTATTTGTAGTTAGTAATAAGGCGGAATAAAAAAAATTGGTGATAATTAGGAATGGAATTGCCAATAGTAAGAGGAAGAAGAGTGAAACGAAACGAAATCCTGCATATACGCGTGTCCCATTTTTTTTAATTTTTTTTTTTTTCTGCGTTATTATTTTTCACCATAGTAATGGAAAGTGCGAAAGTGAAAGAGAGAAAGAGAGAAAAATTACTTTGACTTACTTCTGCTTTTGCTTTGTTTGTCCGTTTCTCTTTCTCTCACTTACAACGTTGCCTCCTCTCACTCTCACTCTCTCACTCTCTCTGGGATGTACAAAGAACAGAACGAGTAAAAGGAATTGGACGAAAGTAAAAATTTTTTAAATCTTCTCTTTGCTTTCCCATCCTAATCTCCCGCAACGACGATCCATCAATCATTCATCCATTTGACATCGTTTTTCTTACTTAGTCTCTACTACGACCACTTTATTCACCACACGGGTATATTCAGCTGCACACATTTCCTTACTATGAACATCTCGTCCATGCTATCAGCTGATAGTACAACCAACGCCAGAGCAAAGGCCAACAATAGCAACTTGGTCTCTGCCAATCAAACACCTGTCCCCTTCAATGTCCACCTACTGGATAATACACAAGCATCCCCGTCGTCATCGGGTCCAGAGTTACCCAACGAACAAGATACTGAAAAATTCAATCACAACTCCACATCAACACCGGAACAAGCGCCATCTGTTTCTGCTAAATCACCTCCCTCTGACAAGACAAACCACATGTTACGTGCCAACAATTCGTCTCACCAACCAACTGCCCTGTCTCCGTTGAAACATCTGAATGGATCGCTTCCCGGCCCTGTCTCATCAGACTCCATAGTAGCCGGTATACTACCACCAAATTATGATATTCCTGATTCGTTCCGAACTCCCATAATAGACTTGAAGTACAAGACAGTGTTTGAGAACAATATCAATGTCATCAATAAATTGGATCACTACCAACTGTTGAGCCACAACTTGAAACTTATGAAGTTCGATGAAGCAAAATTAAACAACTATCTTATAAATACAGGCCAGTTTGCTTCCAATTACATTGATAGAGTTGTTGCTGAAGATATTTCATCAAGAAATAACAAGATCAGTGATACCAACAAAAACAAAGAGTTGAATTATATTGACTATTCCAAACCATTGCATCACAATAGTACAAGAGGCAAGGAGTTCAAATGGGGTTCGACCAGAGAAATCCACAAAGTTGACCACAAGACGAGAAGAAGAAAACCGGCAAGTTCGGACGAGGTTTCAAAAACCACCGTATCAACCAATGGCAGCAACAAAGAGAATGCAGATGGTACTACCACCTTTATTAACAACGGATCGATACATCCCGATGAAGATGCAAATCAAGAACGGCCAGTATCACACCAAAGACTGCATCGTCACCATAAGTCACAAAACGCACAATCACCACAGCAGCAACAGCAACAGCAACAACAGCAGCCAATTCTAATCAAACCAAAAGGTGCTGGAACGCAAGGTCAATTTGAAGTACATCCAAGACGCAGTACACGGCCGAAAGCTAAGAGAAAAGCATTTGAAGAAGAAGTAATTGACGTTGAACCTACTGTAGAGGAAGCTGTTCTGGTCGAGGAGCCACAGGAAAATGTAACTGGTGGTGATACTAAGAGAGCAAAAATTGATGAAGACGGAAAGGCTAAGGCAGTGCTTTCACCTGCTGCCGCTGCAGGTATGACTGCCAAAGAATACAAAGCATTCATGAGACAATACGACAATACATATATAGCCATTTGGAAAGACATGTCGAGAAAAGATGGTCCAAAAGTTAGTAGATTGATGCAACAAGCAACACAAGCAAAGCTCATCAATCTTAGAAAGACGTGTATTTTGGCTGCCAGAGAAGCAAAAAGGTGGCAATTGAGAAACACCAAGAATCAAAAGGATTTAACAACCAAAGCTAGAAGAGCCATGAGAGAAATGTTCAATTTCTGGAAACGTAATGAAAGAATTGAGCGTGATTTGAGGAAGAAACACGAAAAAGAATTGTTAGACAAAGCAAAGAAAGAAGAAGAAGAAAGAGAAGCCAAGAGACAAGCCAGGAAGTTGAATTTCTTAATTACCCAAACGGAATTGTATTCTCATTTTATTGGTAAAAAGATCAAAACAGATGAAATTGAAGGTTCCGATGCCGATGGCAATTTCAAACCACAACAGGGTAAGGAACATTTGGACAAATATGCTGACGTCGATGGGTCTGCTTCTCATGACATAAATACCCTTGATTTCGATAATGATGATGAAGATGCGTTCCACAGAATGGCAGCCGAAAATGCTCAGAACGCTCTTGTGAATGCTCAAAACAAGGCAAGACAGTTTGATAATGATGAACCGTTCAAGAACCCAGACACAAATGGGGAAGAAATGAATTTCCAGAACCCAACGTTGATGGGAGATATAACCGTACCACAACCAAACATGTTGAAGTGTACCTTGAAAGAATATCAATTGAAAGGTTTAAATTGGTTGGCCAATTTATATGAACAAGGTATCAATGGTATTTTGGCAGATGAGATGGGGTTAGGTAAGACAGTTCAAAGTATATCCGTGTTGTCGTACTTGGCAGAAACTCATAACATCTGGGGTCCATTTTTGGTTGTCACTCCTGCATCTACTTTGCATAATTGGCAACAAGAAATTACCAAGTTCGTACCTGAATTCAAAGTGTTACCATACTGGGGTAATGCCAAAGATAGAAAAGTGTTACGTAAATTCTGGGACCGAAAAAGTGTTAGGTATGACAAAGATGCTCCATTTCATGTCTTAGTCACTTCATATCAATTGATTGTTGCCGACATAGCGTACTTTCAAAAAATGAAATGGCAGTATATGATTTTGGACGAAGCTCAGGCTATCAAATCGTCATCATCTTCGAGATGGAAGTCTCTTTTATCATTGTCTTGTCGTAACAGACTTTTGTTGACTGGTACACCAATTCAAAATTCCATGCAAGAATTATGGGCTCTTTTGCATTTCATTATGCCAACATTGTTTGATTCACACGATGAATTCAGTGATTGGTTCTCCAAAGATATCGAAAGCCATGCACAATCAAATACTAATTTGGATGAACAACAGTTGAGAAGATTGCATATGATTTTGAAACCATTTATGTTGAGAAGAATAAAGAAGAATGTCCAAAGCGAGTTGGGTGATAAAGTGGAAGTTGATATATTCTGTGATTTGACAACTAGACAGAAGAAATTGTACCAACAATTGAGATCCCTGATATCCATCCTGGATTCCGATTTACTTGATTCTGCCACCTCAGGTTCAGATAGCTCCTTGGCCAATTTGGTGATGCAATTCAGAAAAGTTTGTAACCATCCTGATTTGTTTGAGAGAGCTGATGTCAAATCGCCATTTTCATTTGGTAAATTTGCTGAAACCGGATCATTTTTACGGGAATCCAATGAATTGGAAATGGCATATTCCACCCAGAACATTGTGGAATATCAATTGCCACGTTTGATATATGACGAGTTATTGTGTCCGAACTACGAAAGCAATACCCTTGAATCAGTTTACGAAAAATTCAATATTTACAGCCCAGAAAACACGAAAGATTTTGGATGGTTAAATTCCATAGACGTTTCACAAGGAGAACTAAACAAATTATCAAGAAAGGATCTTCTCACGCGAGCCATTGAATCTCAAACCTACTCCAACAATGGTAATTTACTAGGTAGATTAAACTACCTTTATGAAGGTGACTACGTTCCAGAGAATAAGAAACTATTAATCACAGAATATAACAACGTACCACGTAGTAATTCGTCTGTTCTTTCCGGATTATATTCAGTGGTTGACGGTGTCGCTCAAGACATGTACATGAACAAGTTAGAGCCAGCAGCTACTCCACTTGCATCTGCTCCACCAATAACTGTGGATTGTTCATCGCTGCACTTTGCAAACAGGATAAGCAACACATTATTTGAGCCTTCGATAAGGTCGGCATTGGTTCCATTGTCATTATCTACTGAAGTTGAGTTGATGAAAAAAGAAATACCAATAGATTTATATCCAAAATCGAACTTGTGGCCAATTTCTACACCTGCTACTGATTTCTCCAACATCCGTATGCCATCAATGGAAAGATTTATAGCTGAATGTGGTAAATTAGCTCGATTGGACAAATTGTTAGTTGATTTGAAGAAAAATGACCACAGAATTTTAATTTATTTCCAAATGACACGTATGATGGAAATTTTTGAAGAATATTTATGTTTTAAGAAATTCAATTTCTTACGTCTTGATGGATCAACCACCATTGAAGCTCGAAGAGAATTAGTCACACAATGGCAAACCAATAACGATTTCTTTATTTTCATGTTATCCACTAGAGCTGGTGGATTGGGTTTGAATTTGACATCGGCAGATACGGTTATTTTCTATGATTCCGATTGGAATCCAACGGTGGATGCCCAAGCTATGGATCGTGCTCATAGAATTGGACAAACTAAAGTGGTTACGGTTTACAGATTACTTACAAGAAATACCATCGAAGAAAGAATTAGACAAAAGGCACAAAACAAGGAAGAAATTCAAAAATTGGTCATCAATCAGTAGGGTATTATATATTTTAATGCAAATTAAGAACAAAGCAACGGAAATGTACTTGAATTATAAGATCAATGAAAATTCTTAACCTTCTGAATCGAGTCATTCCAATTGAGAAAGCAAGCTGCATTGTTATTCTCATGCTTCCTTCAATTTCATTCATGTTTTCAAGAGAGAAGTACATAAACTTATCTCTGGAGCAAGCGTTTGATTCAGTCAATAATCATAACAAGAATAGTCATGGTAATAATAAAAAAAAAATGTCTATTTATCCTTTCTATTTACTCTAGATGGTAACGTCCCATGTTCTAATTGTGGCATCTAGTCCAGAAGTAACAAACGTACCTGTTTTACTTTCTGAATCAAACTTAACCCAGTCTAAACTTGAAATACCAGATGGATGAGCCAATGGATATTTAATCACCTTGGATGGTCGTTCAACGGAATACAAAAACAATCCACTATCTAACCCACCACTGATTAAATATTTGGAATCTGAGGTCCATTTGGCATCATATACTTTACTGGTATGGAAAGCCCAACGGGTTGAAACAACGCTGCCGTCTGAACTCTTAAATAATGTATATTTCCCAGCAGAATCAGCAACGGCAAAATGTTCTCCTGAAGGAGAAACTCTAATCAATGTAGGAGGTGAGCGCATTTTGGGGAATTCTTTATTGGATTTGCTGATTTTCCCACTTCCGATTTCAAATTCTTCAATAGTGTTGGCAGTAGTGTTGGTGACCAAAACTTTCAGTTCATCATCAAGTGGTGCAATACAAGTGGCAGTGAACTTGAACTTGTCTTCTGCAACCAATTTAAGGTTGTCAGCAGAGTATAATTGTAACTCCGACTCAAATAAAACAAGAATGTCGTTTTTAATCTGACTCAATTGTTTAGGTTGCGAAGGCAATTTGACAGAGTTGGTGACTTTTCCATTTTGCCATACTTTCAAAACGTCATCCCAACCAACAGTGTAGGTTTTATTTCCGACACTTAAAATATCGACAATGTAGTTGGAATGTTCATCATTATCTTGCAATTCAGGCAATGCTTCCAAACCTTCTTTGGCAATCTTCCACTTAAAAAATTTACCATCAGAACCACCACTCAAAATGTATCCCTCGTTGTGTCCAACTTTAGTTATTGGAGATTGGTGACCTTTAACGACCTGTTCTAATTCACCACTGTATTTGAAATAATTCAAATTTCCATTCGACGAAAGCGACACGACATAATCTTTAGTTAATGCCAAACCAATTTGATGATTAGCAACATTTGCAGCTTTGCTAATTTCATACACTTGATCCGATTCACCACTTTCAACGCTCCATTTTTTCAAAGTGTTATCTGCTGAAGCAGTAATGAATGACTCAGAATCAGGCAACCATGCAACTGCAAAGATACCACCTTCGTGTGCCTTTTCAATTTTCTTAACAAATTCCCCAGTTTTCCCTTCATAAAGATTGATGACTCTATCTGATCCGACAGAAACGATATGTTCACCATTTGGACTAAACTTAACGTCTCTAACAACGTTAGTATGTTTGCCTCTTAAACTCTTATCGAACTTAAATGGCGGTCCATGGAAGAAAACCAATGCATGGTCGTCACCCACAGTTGCCGCACGATATGGTCTTTGTGGCTTGATGTCAACAGCATTAATAGGTGAACTATGACCTTGGATATCACCAATGGAATTACCCGAGTCCCAAGAAAAAGCGTGTCCAAATTTCTCTTTACCTTGTCCCACAGCAATTATACGAGAGTTGTCTGCATCCCAGGCAATCGATCTAATTGGTCCCGACATGACTTGGAATTCACTTTTGATAATCGGTTGCTCGAAAGTGGGTTCTGATTTGGGGGAAACGTCCCAGATCTTAATTTGGCCAGATTCGTCACCTGAAGCAATATAAAACCCAGATGGTGAAAACTTGACGGCTGTGGTTGGGAAGATATGTTTACTGAACACAATTGTTGGCGCAGTTGATTTGTAGTCGACTGGTCTCACGATAATGGATTTCCCATTGATGTAGGCTAAACGTTCATGCTTTGGGTCGTACGATATATGTGTTGCTTGGCCTCTTTGAGTAGAAGGTTGTGGAACCGCAATTGATACAGGACTGATGGACATAATTGGTTATTGGGTTGCAACGAACACGGTATTGAATTGGAAGGAGGGGAGAGAGAGAAAGAAAGAGTCGAGAGATTTTGTACTGGCAAAATATTTTGCCCAACATCACACGACTTAGGTAGGTGGTGGGATATCGTAGAAAAACTTGGAAGGAAAAAAAAAAAAAAAAAAAAAAAAAA
>JAKTVH010000371.1:22791-70693 GCA_030557105.1 Candida frijolesensis | reverse complement strand
AGAGAACCAAAAAAAAAAAAAAAAAAAAAAAAGAGAATCTGTAAAAGTCGTGCACAAGTGGCCAAACGTATAAGCAACAAAGAAAAACCCTCTGTATTATTGAATATATAAGAAGCTAACAAAAAGGATGTATATAATAAAAAAGAATAAGTGGTAGCTCCCACGCATAGTATAAACTGTTCTTAAGTTGTTTAAACACGAACAAACTCGACAAAAAACAATTTATAACCTCCAACATCTAACTCTTCTTTATGATGAATCTCATAATCATCTTCTAAGCTGCATTCAAATTTAGCAACATCGGCGTTGGTCAAAAAGGTAACCATGAATTGACCAGGCTCAAAAACATTAATACATTTGTCAATGATTTCCTTGTAATCACCGCCAGTCATATTGGTTTCAAAAGAAGCGTAACTCCAACCTGGTTCTGGCGTAACATGAATAGTGTAGTAATTACCATATTCGTTCGTGGAGTTACTGGAGAATCCACATGGCGTAAATGCAAACCCATCGTGAATTTCCTTAGCAACCAAAGAACCTTTTTTCTTGTACTTGAACAATGAGTTCAAACCAGTCTGATGCAACACTTGCTGACCGGATTCGTGACCCAAATCATGATCTTCATCGCTAGCCAAATCTCCAGGTAACCTCTTGGAGTAAAACTTCTTGGAAGCTGCCAGGGACAACTTTGTCATGATAATTTCCAAAGTTGAATCATGATGATCAGGAACATGTTGCTGAATTTGGCCAGCCACGTAAAGATGCCAATTTGTGTTATGGCCGACAATGTAACTCTTACCGTTTTCAAAATAGTTATCCAATACGGAAACTTCTTCATTCCAATTACTGTGGACATGTAATTGCTGGTCGGGGAAGAAGAAGCTTCTACGGCTGTAGAAGACTTGTTGTACTTTGACAAATTCATTAATTTCGTGTTTAACAGTATCAAACAATAAACCCAAACAGGATAACAAGGTAGTTCTACCACAGGTCTTCAAGATGATCTTGTTTGCAAATACAAATAATGAAGATTCACTTAACAAATAAGCATCCATTTCAAGATTTGAAATCTTGGACAAGACTTCACAATGAACCAAATTCAAAATCTTGACGATCGATTCATATTTGATTGATCTCAAATCAAACGACTCGTCGTTGGTCAGTTTAAACCAGATTTCTAATAATTTCTCGGGACCTTCAAAGGCATGAGTGGAGTCCAATGCTGTAGACAATTCGTGGTTGAAAATTGTTTGGGTAGGTGGCATTTACAGTAGGATTAAGTTATGTCAGGAGCCTTTTTCGTTTGTAGTTGTTGCTGAGGACGAAGCAGACAAGGAGCAGGAGGTGGAGGAGGTGGAAGGAGCTGTTCTTGAAAAAGACTTGTTTACGCTTAGCATAAAATGCTTGATATGTTTTGGTTGGTGGTAGATAGAAAATTTGAATCGCAGGTATGGAGCTATATCGTGGTAAATATGAGCTAACGCTAACGTTCAAATAAAAAGAATATAAAGGTTATTGGTTGTAATTCTTTTGAAGAAAGAAAGAAAAGAAGGGAAGGAAAGACCATTGAAAAATTTGTATGGGTGAAAAATAAAATACAAAAAAAAATTTTCTGTTGGTTGCAGAGATACAATTAGATCGTATTAACGCATCGACGGTTTGTGACTTCTATTCTTCTTCTCCTCCTCCTTCTCCTCCGCCCCCAGGCGTACCCATTCAGCCTATCCTACACTAAATTACAAACGAAACGAAAAAAAAAAAAAAAAAAATTTTCCTTTCCTTTTTACTCCATTCTAAAAATAATTGCTACCACCCATTCATAGCAACAATTTCATTGCAGGCGAACAATACCAGTGGTGATGTCAACCAAAGGGATTCCCCAGCTGCCGTTGTGTATAATTTGCTGTTAGGTAGTGCAGGCATCTAATTAACAACTTTGATACACTAAACCGTTAATTTCCTGCACCTCTAATAACGATTAGGGGTGCTCAGTTATATGCACACAACTTGTAACTTCCGGTTTGATCCTCCTCACATCTCACGTGATCTATGAGTTTGTACAACCTCTATTCTATTAATTCAACTTACTAACTTATATATCGCGAATACACTCTACAATAAACCTTGCTTCTTCAAATCCAAGTAATCCTTCTCTGACATCACATTACCTTCTTTGTCTTCAATTTCGATTTCGTTCAGTTGGACTTTGATTTCCTTCTTTAGCAGTTTCCATAATTGCACAACCTCGTCAATTTTAACAATATTCCTGAAAAGAACCATTTTATCTTCATCAATACCCAAGCACTTTAATCCATATTGGTGTTTTGTTTCATTGAAATGTTTCATGAATACTTTCTTACCCTTGTACGTTATATTACCGCAAACTTCACAGTTGTATTGCTTATTCAATCCTTGTAGTTTGTACAACCAAAATGGTATTGGTGCTCCATCTGGGCCAATGGGTAAATTCTTGAAGGCGTCATCCCGTTCATTATCCGAATTTTCGTCGTTTGCACTATCTTCATCATCATCGTCGTCATCATCATCATCATTGTTATTGTTATTGTCGCGCACTTTAACAAACTCGTTCTCAATATCATGTTGCAAACGTTTATCCAACTGAATTTCTCTTTCCGACGAATTTGCAAGTTTTTCAACTTGTGCTCTTGTGAATTCGAGATCCAATGACAATTCATCACATAATCTGCCTATTAAATGCTCTAACCAAGGTATGGAATCGCCTTGTTTTTGTTGTGTTGTCCCAGCATTTTTTTTGTGTTTCTTTCCTGATAAGTGGGCATCGTACACCGTTTGCTTTGCAAAAAGCTTATTACATGGTTCACAATAAATTTCTCCCCTTTCATTTGGCTTCCCTGCTGCAACTTCTTCAACTTTGAAACCATTCTTCCAGGTTTGTAAGAGCTCCTCGCAGTCCAGCAACGGATACAACTCTTTTAATCTGGTTTCTAAAAACTCACTCAACTCGGTTAAGTAACTGGCGTATGATCCGTTGGTCTTCGGGTATGGGAAGCTCATAAATTTGTACAAATATTCAATATATGAAACTTCACCAAAATTTTTGTTGTACAATCCATGGAACTTGCGCATATCCAAACACTCGTTGATTTCTAAATTTCTCAAATGGGAGGCAACATAACTCAAGAAATGCTTTCGTTTAATAAACACCCTTTCTTTCCCATTTCTCATCTTTATAGTAGAATCATGAGGGTATTTCTGCTTATCTAACGAGCCATAACTTGCATAGAGAGTTCTTGGGTCTGTCACAATCTCGTCGTTGGCCGGTATTTTATCAATCAACTCATCGAAATTTTCCAATGAAGAATCCGGCAACGCTTTTTCAAATAAATCTTTCTCCTTCGCTACACAATGATCTAAACTCTTCAATAATTGAGTATATTGGTCATTGATGTACTTCAATTCATATTGCTGTTGGTGTGAAATTCGTCTTGTGGATTTGGGTTTGGTTACCTTTGATAGAAGTATATTCTGCTTTGGCTGTAGATTTGAAGGTAGAATACATGGATTCCTTAATAGTTTCTTCGTTATCGATTCCTCTATGATATCAAGTTCCTCAATATTGGATCGTTGAATCTCTATAAAGTTGCTCATTATCTCCGATGCCTTGGGGTTAGATGAAATTCTCACTATCAAAACTCTTCTTTTTTTTTTTTTGCTTTTATTTTGCGACACGAACAACTAAATCTATTCTCGTTGCTGACAACAACATACCCCACGGCCAATGACAGACACTAAGCAAGAACAATCGAAAGAATCACAACTCCCATTATACTTGTTCACGTATAATTGTAACAAGCAAGTGATTGACTCCTCCTCGTTCAAATCAAAAGTCACGGAGTCCCTTCCAGAAATTCCATCACTTTTATATGTATTTGCCTTACAAGAATACTGTTCGGTATTAGATGGCAGCTTTAGAGAATCATCCAATCAGCAGTTAATCGCGTATAATGAGATGTTACAGGTGATGTTATTTGAAAAATATGGAATGGATTGCTTTCAAACCATAGCTATGAACCACGTTGGATCTATTGGTTTGATTATTATTTCTCCATATCCACTGAAGTTTTCCAACATTAGAACAGCCACTTCTTCGGTGGGTTACGGATATAGTTCCTTAAAAGGAGGTGTTGGTGTGAGGTTGAAATATTCTCCTGACAGTAGGAAATCCGTCGAATTGAGCTTTGCTGGTATTCATTTAAATGCATTTGAAGGAGAGTACTATTATTTACAACGAAACCAGAACTTGTTGACCATTATCAGAAGTCTTGAGTTTGGAGACGGATATGGTTTGGTTAAGCCAAATAATCATATTTTCATTTTAGGGGATCTCAATTACCGAACTACACAGGATTACAAGAAGACATCTGTTGTGGCTCAAAATTTGTTAGCCTTGGCTGATCAACATAGTGCAATTGACAAAGAATATGTATACCAGTTATTTTCCCAGTATGATGAATTATACAAAGGGTTGAAAAATGGGGAAGTGCTATTAGGCTTCAGCGAAGGGCGAATCGAATTCCAACCAACATACAAATACGTTCTCGATACAGGAATTTACAATTCCAAAAGATGCCCTTCTTGGTGTGACCGAATCTTATTCTTGTCAACCTATGAAGACGCAGAACAGTTGCACTTGTTACGGTCTGCATCTCCAATTCAGTCATTACCAATAATCGACAAATACGATTCCATAAACTCATTAATGTTATCGGATCATCGTCCTGTTTATTTGAGAATTTCTATTCCGTTCAATCCTCCAAAACTGATAATTTCATCGATGTCTGGATGTTTAGAAATCCTATCAACTGGGTTGTCCCAACAATCGAGGTTTCTGGATTTCAATCAATTGGAAGAGATGGACCATGATAATTACATTGAAAGTGGACCAACTTCAATTTATTTAAGACCTACAAAGTTGGATTTTTTCACAAATAGGGTGATTACACAAGTCGTGGATAGGGTTATAGGTTATGGGTTGTGGTTGAGCATTACAGTTGAGGGAAGGATGATTTTGTTCATTCTTGCTCTAGTATTAGCGGCTTGGTGGTATCTTTGGTAGGACAAGTACAAATACATTTACATTTACAATATTTTGATTATCATGATCCCTGTGGTTCTATTTCTCTAGTAGCTTTTCTCTGGTCATAACATGCTATTTGAAATCACGAAAGGCATTCGAAGATATTCAAATGGTTCTTCCTTGCGAACTGATCTTCTGTAGATATACTCAAATCTAGGACTTCGAATAGAATAGACCACTCCTTAGGATGGTCAAATCTGAAAATTCTAATCATGCTCGATAATTGATACCCTATCAACAATGAAAGGGGTTTAATGAATTAGTTTTTGTGGTATGTATAAGTTTCCTCTTTACAAGATATCAGGTGTTCATTGTCACGTGTGTTAAACCTATATTATTGCTACTAAATTACATAGCATGAAACATTTAATGCAACAGTAGTTTCAAGTCATCGCTATCATGATTTGAAGCAAATTCTGAAATTTCTGTTTAATGAAATATTCGCTGTCTGTACGATTATCATTTCGGTTAATCTTACACTTTGCCGCAATAGGTTGAATATTTCAAAAAAAGGACTGCATATAATTCTCTCTACATAAATTTTCCAACCTTTCTTTTTTTTGCCTTTTAGTCTTTTCTGATGAATCTTCCACCAAACGTCTTACATACATAATTACCAACCCACCATTAGCAGGATGTTGTCAAGAACCGCGATGAAGAGAGTGCCTCACACGAATGTGAAACTATTTACACATGCCACCACCAGAAGAAGCAACCACACTTTAGCCACGACATCAAAACCACAAATAGAAATGACGACTCTTGCTAATGGATTACGATTAGTTACTGATTCAACCCCAGGTCATTTCAGCGCATTAGGAGCTTATGTCGATGCTGGATCCAGATTTGAAGATCCGAAACACCCAGGGGTATCCCATTTGCATGATCGATTAGCATGGAAGTCGACGGAGAAATATACCGGAAAAGAAATGTTTGAAAATTTATCGAAATTGGGTGGGAATTATATGAGTGCTGCCCAAAGAGAGTCAGTTATTTATCAAAGCTCAGTGTTCAATAAAGACGTGGATAGGATGTTGGAACTTATTTCTCAGACCATCAGATATCCCAGATTCACTGATCAAGAATTTGAAGAATGTTTAATGGCTGCAGATTATGA
Source organism: Candida frijolesensis (assembly GCA_030557105.1). Classification (NCBI taxonomy): domain Eukaryota; kingdom Fungi; phylum Ascomycota; class Pichiomycetes; order Serinales; family Debaryomycetaceae; genus Candida; species Candida frijolesensis. The sequence goes on along the minus strand of JAKTVH010000371.1, from coordinate 64,457 downwards.
AGTACAAGAATTGAGCCATAAACCAGATTTATATTTACCTGAAGAATTGCATTCCGTAGCGTACAAGAACAACACACTTGGATTACCTATGTTTCTCCCAAGGGAAAGATTACCAGTAGTTAATAAGGGAGATATCTTGAACTATCATGAGAAATTCTTCCAGCCACAGAATATCACTATTGCCATGGTTGGTGTACCTCATGAACATGCATTACGATTAGTCATGGATAACTTTGGCGATTGGAAAAGTACCAATCCTGCCAAGCCTGAATTAGGAGTTATCAACTACACAGGAGGAGAATTAGCATTGCCTTATCAGGCACCTCTTTATGCCAATTTCCCCGAATTATACCATATCCAAATTGGATTCGAAACCACTGGTTTGTTAAACGATGACTTGTACTCTTTAGCCACTTTGCAAAAATTACTTGGTGGTGGTTCATCATTCTCAGCAGGTGGTCCAGGTAAGGGGATGTTTTCAAGATTGTACACCCAAGTATTGAACCAATACGGATATGTCGAAAACTGTCAATGTTTCAATCATTCATACATTAATAGTGGTGTATTTGGAATTACGTTGTCGTTGGTGCCACAAGCAGCTGGTGTAAGTGCGGAAATCATTGCGAATGAATTAAGTAAATTATTAACCAAATCAGGTGGTATGAAAGAAAGCGAAATTGCAAGAGCCAAGAAACAATTGATTAGTTCATTGTTGATGAATGTGGAAAGTAGATTGGCTAGATTAGAAGATTTGGGCCGTCAAATCCAAACTCAAGGCAAGATCACCACCATCGATGAAATGGTGGAAAAAATTGACAGATTGACTGGTGATGATTTGAAGAATGTTTTGGAAAAAGTCATTACCGGAAATGTGGTTACCAAAGGGGTTAGTTCAGGTTTACCATCTGTGGTGATGCAAGGAGAGAGGGAGAGTTTCGGTGATGTTGAATTCATTCTCCGTAGATACGGATTGGGAAAATATGAAGGCCCTGCACCAACCGAGCCTAGAGATGTGTCTCAAGACAAGAACTTGAGGTGGTTTTCATAGATAATGTGTTACATTTAAAAATACTGTATTTATTATTAATCTGTACATAAACTGTTTTTTTTTTTTTGCCTTTCTAAACACGTAATTTTTCACGTAATTCTAAAACTTCCTTTTGTAACATCAACATCGTTTCTTTGATTTCAATATTCTCCCTCTGGATACTCTTCAATTGCAAGTCTTTTTCCAAATTTTCATTATGTAAAATATCAAAGGTGCTCTTATAATGATTAATCTTGTTTTGATAATCGAAATTCTCGTCATTGTATCGTTTACTCAAACTGGATTCATTTTCAACTCTAATTTCCAAATTCTTAACCTTTCTTTCCAAGTTCTTGATGTTCTTTTCATCTTCAAATTTCTCCACATTGGCAGTATCCAAGGATTTCGTCAAGGTTTTGACTTTATCTTCCAAATACTTCAATTGCTCATTACTGTACAACTTCTCTTCCAATACTTCCACCTTCTTATTCAATTCTTTATTCGTCTTCAGGAGACCGAAATTTTCTTCTTGGGTGATTAACAACTCGTGACGCAATTTCTGTTGATCGCGATAATCCGAGGAAGTTGAAAGTTTTGATTGATTCAATTCGGACTTGATAGCTTCGGAATCTTCACGTTGGTTCTCCAAATGTTGTTTCAAAAAGGTTAATTCTGCTTGGCTTTGCTTCAATTCTATCGTTGTACGATCATGTTGAGAGTCCAATTTGTTAAATGCATTTGAAAGTTCCGTCTTTTCTTGTAGAATACGGTCTCTTTCGGCAGATATTTCCTCAATGAGCTGTTTCAATCCGGAAACTTGTCTAGTGAAATTGACGATCTTTCGACCATTTATCACTTTTTCATTTTCCAAGCTGCGTAAATTATTCGACAATTCTTCAACACGCATTTCCAATCGTTCCTCACGTAAAACCAGGTCTTCCAATTCTTTAGTTAAATTATCTTTAGCCAATACCGCATCTTCGTAATCCAATTGCAACTTCTTGCTTTCTTTGATCAATTTCGTTTCCGTATCAATCTTGAAATTCAACTCTTTGTTCAAATTTCTAATCTCTTCCTTGTAGTTCTCAGTCAATTCTTTATTCTCGTAGTTGCTCAAATGGTATGCTAATTTATCTTTAAGAGACTTGATTTCATCATTACAAGATTGTAATTTCTGGTCCTTGACAACAATCAATTCCTCAAATTCTCCAATTTTGATACGGAAATCTTTAATCAAAATCTGTGAAGTTCTGCATTCTTCCTTGGTCAAAATCAATTGATTTCTCAACTCTTGCATTTCCTTCTTGGCTTGCTTTTCATTTCGTTGTGCCATAGTCACGGCTGATTCAGCCATTTCCAACTTGTTATAGTACTCCTCGGAACGTTTTCTATACATCTCCAAACTTTCAGAAATGTCTTTGTTTCGAGACAACAATGTTTCATGTTTGACTTTTAATTGTGCCAAATCTTGCTCGTAATCATTGACAGAAGTTTTATAATTTTCTTGTTTGATTCGATACAATTCATCTTCGGACTCTCTCAACAATGCCTTCAAACGCAAGATTTCTGTCTTAGAAACACTCAATTCATCACGGGTAGATCGCAACGTTTTCGTTATATCTTGATATATTTGAATATAGTCTTGACTAACACCTTTCAATCCATTATTGAAACTGTCACTCCTAATCAAGGAATTTCTCGAAGAATTTGAATTCAAACTATCGTTAAAACTATCGTCAGCAGTAATTAATCCTTCAATCTTGTTTTCTAATTTGTGAATTCTGTCCTGAGATTCTTTATATTTCTGTTCATAATCAGTAGAACTACTAAGACCTCTAGTAGCCATCAATTTGTTCAATTTCTTCTGTAACTCAATTGCATAATTTTCTGCTCGTTGGAAGTTTCCTTGTTCTTGACTCAACTGGAATTTCAAGCTCTCCAATTCTTTATTCAAGAAATCAACATTACCGGAAATAATTGATCGTTCACCAATTGCCAATGATCTTCTCTTGGGAGTTAAATCCATACTAGTTAATGACCCATTCATTATTCTTTCTTTGATTAATTGCAACTCTTCCGATAATTTCTTATTCTCGAACTTCTCCTTTCTCAATGTTGCGCTTTGTTCATTGAGTTTGATCTTCATATGAGTAAACTCTTCCATGATTTGTGGGTCTGGTGGTTGGTTTTCCTTTTCCAATTCTTTGTGCTTGAGATCTTGGTTAATCTGGGTGATTTGGGAGTTCAAGGAATAGATTTTATTGCTGTATTCTTCTTTAACTTTCTTAAGTTCATTGCACTCAACCTTTAACGTTTCATATTGTGATTCGATTGATTTGTGTTCATTTAATGCGTTACTTAATTTCTGTTTATACGACTCCAATTCATGGACACGTTGGGATTCGCTGGACTTCAAGTCTGTCAATTGCTTCTTGATACTATCATGTTCGCCAATTTTGGTATTAACGATGGTTAGCTCACCTTTCAACTGTTTGACCTGTCTCTTGTATTCATCAAGCTCAGCAGATTTCTTTTCAAGCTTGGCTTTCAACAATGAAACTTTCTCCTTTGCTTCTTCGATCTTCTTCTCGTATTTGGTTTTGTTACTTTCATCTTTAGTCAATTGAGATTGTAATGAACTGATAGTGTTTTGTTGGTTACTAAATTTGGATTCACCTTGACTAACCATGTCCTTCAATTTCTTAATCTCTTGTTTCAATGATTCGTGTTCTGGTAGGAGCTTTTCATGAGATGATAAATTTGCTTGTAGTTTCTTTGTTAATTGTTCTAGTTGTGAGCTTTTCAAAGCGGATTCCTGAATAGATTTCTCATGTCGATCTCTAACACTCTTTAATTCCTCTTGATGTTCCCGCTTCATTTTACTTGCATCGGCAAGTTCTTCCTTCAATTTTAACAATTCTGCATTTGCCCCTTCATGTAATTTACTCAATTCGTTCAATTCTTCAACTTTCTTATTATGTTGATCGTGAAGATCCAAAGAGTGACTAGTCAATTTCTCCCTCTCGCTCACTAACTCTTCGTTAGCTTGTTGAAAATCTTTAATCTTGGTCTCCAAATCTTGAACCTTTTTATTTGACTTGGCTTCTTCAATTTTCAATCTCGACATTTGGTCATCCTTGGACTTGATAGTTCCATTGATGTTGATAATTTCATCTTCCAATTTGCTTAATTGTTCACGTAATTTCTCGTTATCCTTCTCCAAGCCATTCTTCAACTTCTCGGTGTCTTTAAGCTTCACTGTCATGTTCTTCAAATTTTCTTGCATTTCTTTTGAATCCAAAACTTTAAGGGAGTCTTCCAACAATGGTTTAAGATGGTAAAATAAATTCATCCATGGCGAGCTCTCTTTGGCTTCATCCAACGTTTTCATTGTTTTAGCAATAATTTGTGCCGATTGAATCTCTTTGATCTGCTGTTTGAGTGTAATTCTAGCTAAATTACCTCTGATAACTCTCTGTAAATCAGTGAAAATAGTCTTTAAACTTAAATCTCGAAGAACTTCCAATTGACCCAATATACCATTTTTAAAGAAGATTTTTGTAAGACCCACTTTATAAGTATCCGCGTCTAATTTCGCATGTTTTAATATGATCTCACTGGTTGTTTTGCTATTCTTGGAAAAAACTTCTTGATCACAAATAATAGAATAACGTGCGATAAATTCATCAAACAACATTCTATTAGGGTACCCTGCTCGTGTAATTCTAATACCTTCAAGGACACCATTACATCTTAATTGGCCCAAAACCAAGTTTTTATCAAATTTGTTGGAACGTTTTTCTAAATTTGGCAAAATACATCTCACGAAATGTGGTTCGGTACATTCCAATTGATCCATGAGAATCTTCAATTGGTCTTTATGCTTTTGTGATGCAGTTTTCAATTTGGAATTTCGTTGATTTGCTTGCTGAGTTAAATGTGGGTCGTTGTTGAACATCTCGGCAATAAATGGATTTGACGAATCTGGCAACAAACCTAGAATGCTTTCACTTATTGGATCTGTATTTTTCTGTAACCAGTTATCGACGTTATACTCGACTTTGCCGGCATAATGATGAATAATAAACCCACTCTTTATCTTATTCTGTAAGAATTTGCGGTTCTTTCCAGCAAAGTTAGAGCTCAACTTCTCCATAAATGATTGATCAGACGATTTTGGCATGAGACATTCTTCATCAAGCAATTTCAAAATACCCATTGGTTGTCTGGTTTCAATCAAATCAATAGTAGGCTGTAAATCTTGACCAAAATCAATGAATTCCCAATTGATATTTTCTCTCAAATATTCGCTTTGTTCCAATATAAACGAATGGTGGTTGAAGAACTGTTGTAACTTCTCATTGGTATAGTTAATACACAATTGTTCAAATGAATTGATTTCGAAAATTTCAAAACCGGCAATATCCAAAACCCCGATAAAGTTCCCATTTGTATTCTCTAGGCTGTATAAGTTTTCATTGATTTTCGAAATAATGAATTGAAACAACTTTTCATACAAGTATTTGGCAAATGCATCAATGGCAAACTTAACTTCGTTAGCCTTTTTGGATTTGGTGACAAACTCTCTACCTGCTTTTACTTTTGGTCTTAGTAAATTCTCTACCAAACTTGATTTCTCTATTCCCAACAATTCAGAGATTTTGTCAACTGGTGACTCCGTTGTGAAATTGGCTTGTTCTGCCTTCCAGGATGTGAAATCCAAGTTACCTAAATGTAAAACAATTGCCAATACTTGGTAGATGAAATTAGTCTCGTTTGAAGTGAATCCCATGATCTTGAATGCTTCAACTAATAGGTTAAACTCTTTGAAATCATCGACATTGGAAATGCTCATTTGGCCATTCTTAAGATATCCATAGGTTGATAAATCTTTGTTTAATCCCAAACTGGACAAGTTTTCGTACCCTTTTACGAATTGATAAAACACATGATAATTTCGCTCTTGGCTCGCTTGGCTTATAACTCTTGATTTTTCCAAAAGGTAGTAATCAATATTGGCCCCCGTGATCTCTTGTCCGTTATCATGGGAAAAGAATATTTGAATAAACTTCCCGAATCTTGAAGAATTGTTGTTCTTGATAGTTTTGGCATTCCCGAAACTTTCCAACAACGGGTTTGCCTGTAATATCTTCACATCAATATTTGCCTTATCCTGTCCGTGTTTGGTAATTGACGACAAGTACTGGATAATTTTCTTTGTATTTTCAGTCTTACCGGCCCCACTTTCTCCCGTGACCAAAATACTCTGATCCTTCTTATTACTCAACAAATTCCTAAACGTTGATTCAGCAACTGAAAAAATATGTGGTGAAGGTTGACTTTTGACTCCACTTGATCCTGATCCGTCCGGTTTGAATTCGTGGTATTTTTTAAGGATCGCTTGGTTATAAATTGGTAACAGTTTATATGGGTTGATGGCGACGAGAAATAGTCCTGAATATGTGTAGATCAAATCGTCCGAATATCGAAGATACAAATTATAAACCACAGATGGTTCGTTCAAATGGGTTAATTCAGCCATATCTTCACATTTGTTGAATTTTGTCGGATTACAATTTTCCAATGCATTTTGATCTATCGTTATCGTACTACTAGTGGCAGCAGAATCCTGTCCTTTTACTATGTTCACTTTGCACTTCCCATCAGGCAAATATTCAGAAATGTAACCTTTGGTGAATAAGTCTGGTTGATTGGGCACCCAGACCCAATTTTTCGATATTATGGAATCATTCTCGTCTGTTTGCGTGGAAGAAGGCATGATTAGTGGATGCTTGGTAAAGGAAAGGAAATGAATATTTTGAACGTTGCTAACACTCTGTATTTAAAGCGAAGGTAAATGGGGTATCCTAAAGTGGGTGTTCCAAGTGCTGAATTGAAGGTATCGATTTTGGTGAGTTTGATTGTAAGAGAATAGAGAACCTTGATAAGTTTAGAAAAATTTTCCCTTTTTATCAGGTACACCCAAAACAACCCAAAAATAAACAAAAAAATAGGACCTTGTACGTCAACACACGACCACTCTTTGGATTTTGTTTGCTAAATGTTACAGACCAAATCAAGCAAAGAGGAATGAATAGCAGAGAGTATAGCATATCAAAATTGCTTTGATGGTGATTACTGAACCACTAGGTTAAACTCAAGCTTTTGATGTCATGCTATGAATAATAGTTTCCTTAGACAAAAGTGTATACGACATTGTTTGGAATGCGCCTTGGTAAAAGATGCAAACCGAAACCCAGATCAATAAAAAAAAAAATCACGAACAAAGAGAGCAATGACGGCTATTAATCGGGAATTGGGAATTTTTGATCCAGAATGAAAATAAAAATAAAAGAAAAGTAGCTGGTGTAACTGTTGTCCTAAAGTCGATCGGTATGTGTTCGTTGGTTGATTGTCGTCTAAATGAATGTTGCTAGCGAGTGCAAAGAAAAAACATTTTGAAACTTACATTCTCAATGCGGAAAAAATATGATGCATATATTAGTAAAATGTCAAAAATTATTCAACAGCTCCTTTCATTTTTTTGCTCCACCTTCTCCTTCACTTACAACCAAGGTTAAGAACTTCAAAAGACGCAAAAACGTTACACCATTATTAGGATCTATCTAACCAACCTTTAACTACACTCTAGTTAACTATTTTTAGCATTTGCTTGAAAGGGGGGGGTAGTTGCATATGATTCGCTTTTGTGATACTATTTATATTTTTTTTTGCCACGCGTTTGTAGGATGCTACCAAGTGTTTGAGGGTCAACTCACCAAGGGTTTGTTAATGGTGGCCAAAGTATCACCATTCAACAGATGGAAGATATTGAAAACGATGTACTATCAATATGGAAGTTTGTATGCAATGCAATTGCGGGGTCTTGTGTGAATTGTCCAAAATAAGTCATTATTCATGTTTTATTTTTTTTTGTTGTTGTTGTTTCAGAATAATTCATGCAATATCTTTCAATAATATCTTTGAAGAATAAAATTTGCAACAATTTTGCAACAATTTTTACGTAGAAAAAAAAAAAAATTTCAATTCTCAAAACTTATACACGTCAACATAAATTCTTCATTCCTCGACACCAATACAAAATTAATATAAAGCAATCAAAAAAAGTATATTAAAAATCTATTGTATAAATAAGAATTGAAGTATTTAAAGTCATCTAAGAAGAAAAGTTACTTCTAGAATTAATAATGCAAAAAGATATAAAAAAAAGTCAAAAAAAAAACAAAACAAAGCAAAACAGAACTATTACGTTTTCAAACGGGAAGCAAAATCTATCGTTTAAAATTGTTGTTGATGCAATAAAGGTGAGGAACCTCCACCACCAATGATTGAATTATTCGTACCTGTTGGTTTAATTGGAGAAAATTGATGTGGATCATATTTGCTGTCTCGTTTGTAATTATGAGTTCCATTAGTCTTTCTGATCTTTGACTTTGTTCTTAATACGGAACCTGGAGGTGGTTGTGGTGGTGCAAATGAACTGATGGAAGCATGTGTAGGAGTGTTGCATGCAGAATTGACTCTACTTGATGATGATCTCTTATTGGAAAAAACTGAATATTGGGAAGTGGCGGAAGGTGGTGTAACTGGAGCGATGGTTTGACCATCCACCAAGCTTAATGATGACGAGGAGAATGGGTGTGGGGATTTCGGTGTACGAAATGATAAATGGTCGTATGCTGAATCAATATCGTCCTCATCTTCAGTGAGTTCATCTTCAGTCAAATCTTCGTCAATTTTTGGGAATTGTAGCAATAATTCCGATGACTGGATCAACTTGAAGTCGACTTCATCAATGTTGTTAACAATTTCTTCCTGTTTTTCGTAAATTGATTGAATTACGAATTTGTAATTGGAGTGGAAATTGTTAATCACTTGGATGACTCCTAAGTTTTCGTATTTCTTAGACAAGACTTCAGTAACTTTACTCAATTGAATAATTAAAACCAAGGCAATTTTCTTAATAATTAAGAGGGAGTTTTCGTCGAGTCCGCTTAAAAATGCGCCATGGATTCTTGGCGGCTTGTTCTCTATCTCGTCATCAAACGTAGTATCATTAGTATCGTCAACACTTGCATTTATTGCGTCTTGGTCCATTTCATAAAATTCATCAATGTAGTCATCTTCATCGTCGTCTTCATCATCGTCGTCTTCGTCGTCATAATCCAAGTCTATATCATCGTCAATACTGGAATGTCTAACATCCATTTGTTGATGACTGTAGTTACTTTCGTTGTTGTTGCGGTATAAGGTGTTTGTGGCTTGGTTGGCCATGGGGTGGCGTGGAATGCTGATATTGTTTCTCTTCTGAGATCTTTGTTGGAGAAGTTGTTCTCTTTTTGGTTTCATGATGGTTTCTTCCAATAAGTCTTTCAAAGCGATAGATGCATTTGGAATTTGCAACATTGAACAAGCTAACAAATTACAAGTGATAGCAGTCAATGACGTTGGAACAGATAAAAAGAACTTATCATAAAGAGACAATTCACACAAGAATCTTCCCACGGCAGTTACAGCAGATAATATGGATTTGCTGTTGGTTTCGTCGTCATTGTGGTTTTGGAAGTGGTATGGTGAGGAAGAAGAAGAAGAAACAGGAGGCGTGATAATTTTTGACGAGTCAATAGCCAATTGCAAACAATCTTCCAAAGTTGGATGTGAGATTGACCATTCAAGGGTACTCAATATATGCATTTCCATTTGAACAAACATTTCTTCATCATAAGCGTTACGACACATGATGGTTAATTCTTTCAAGGTTGGAACTCTCAGCTTTTTATCTTCGTATTTACCAGCAATCCATAAAGCTGTACATCCGACTAATTGATAGTGACGCTTGAACACTATTCTTTTGGCACAATATCTGTCGATGATGTTGAGGCACAAAAACAAGGTCGTTGGTTGTAATTTGAAAGACGAGTGTAACTCAATCAAGAAGTCCAACAAGAAGGGTCTCATAAACCATTGGATTTCAGGTTGTAAATCGATCATGGCATGGTTGACGGAACTTTTGCTTTCCAAGTCTGACAATGTGGATGTGACGTCGTGATAGTATTCGTCTATTAGAGATTTATTAGCTTGTGATTCCAATGCTTCTAGCCTCGGGTGATAAGTTCTTCTTTTGAGATGTGAAGGAGGACCGTATTTAACTTTCTTTGGATGGGCCTGGAGTGGGGCTTGGTGCTGAGGTGGCTGTGTAAAAGACATGATGTTGTGGTAGCGAATGAGTAGTTGTAAGTTGTAGAAATTGAATTAGATTGGGTATACTATTGCATGCAAGATGTGACACTTGTAGGGGGTTGTCCAATTGGCTGTCTGACGGGGGGATAAATACGATAATGAATGAAAATTAAAAAAAAAAAAAAAAAATTATGAAAAACGAATGGTGGTCAAGAAAAATGGTTGTAAAATTTTTTTTTTTTTACTGGTTCTATCAAAGGAATGGATGAGGTGGTGGTAAAATGAATGAAGGGGAAGGTAAGGAAGGGGGTATTGAAGGAGGGTATAAGGTGTGAAGGTAAGGTTCGTAGTAGAACAAGATGGTTAGTGGGAAAGTGGTGGGAAGTGTAAATATAGAAAAAGAGAAATTCCAGACAGATGGGAAATGGTTTGATTAATATATTTAATATATTTATTTATTTGTCTTGCATTGTATTATATCTTCATACCGCACTGAGGTGTATTGTATGTAAATCTCTTGACGATTGTTTATGGTACTAAATGAAAGGAGGGATGCACTTAGTGACGCGAAATATTTGTTAATGTTACACAAACACAAACACACAAATACACATCCACATCTACATCCTACATCCACCGCGCCCTAGCTAAAAAATGGCACGACATTTTTCTCCCCAGTAATTAATTGTTCCACCACCATCAATCCAAAACCACAACAAATACAGCATATATACGAGAGACATTTCTCCTACGGCATAAACTGAAATATTCACAACCAAAATCAATTACTATTCATCGTGAATTTTGTGTTTTCTTTCAGTTTGTAATTGTCGCAATGAAAAAGATTAAAAAAAAAAAAGAACATGAGAGACGATGAATGTCCCGTTTTGTGTGTCATAAAACCTAACCTGGCTTTTCCCGATTACGTCCCACAGAAACGTCTTTTCTGAAATATAAAACCGTGTTTCGACAATTCTCCCCTAACCAACTCCTTCCTACAAACCCTCCTAGCACTCCTTCATTACTCGTTTGTATAGCAACGGTATGCGCGATGAAAAGAAATTAGAAAAAGCACCCATTTCATTGAGCTGCTGTGGATGTAAAACGCTTCTCCGCAATTGATCTCCTTTCATGGTATCAAAGTGTGAGCCTAGATCATTCGCAATGAAGGTGAATGCCCATTGGATGCAAAGTGCATTGGTAGAGAACATTAATACTTGATACAAATATTTGACTCGCCAATTTCAGATCCTTTCTTCTTTCGTCTTTACCAACCCACACATCTCCTTTTTTTTTTCTTTTTTGGCTGAGGTTGAGTTTGTTTCATGGAACAATTGCCTCTTGTACATACAATAAACACAATCCCATACGTTCCCTACAATTGCACTAAACTTCTATTTGAAAAAAAAAAAAAAGTGACGCGAGATTTCGCATCCAAAGAAAAAAGCCTTTTTTTCGTAGAATCTTTTTTTTTTTTTCACCCATCACACCTCCTGTTGAGATTTGCTCTGTCGCCCTTTTTTTTTTTTTTCTTCCCCTGTCGAATTGATTCGGATTCCCCCCCTCTCCCCCCCTTCTCGCCCCAATTTTGTTCAAGCCACGCTCCCTTGACTATTTTTTTTTTCCTGTATTTTAGATTGGGCCCCAAGCGTCACCTCACAGGTGTTGGTGATATTTTTATTGGTGCATTTAACCCTTTGCTTTTTTATTTGTTTTAGTACATACTTCGATGTAACTTAAATTAAAATATCTTATTAATAGAGAGAAACTCATTTAATGTCACACGTCTGTATCCCTGGAATCGATATCAAACACGATCCAAGAAAAACGAACTAGACGTGGAAAATGATCTTCACGTTTGATTGACTATGAATCAAACATTAAAAAAAATAAAAAATACTCCTACCATATGTCTAAGAAATATATAATTTCATAACCGAAAAGGAAAGACAAGACAAACACAACTTCCACCGTGTTTCTATAAATAAAAATAGAAAACCTACACCTATAACGGTACCTGTGCCACGCTTCTATTGCGTCTTCGTCTTCGTCATCTTCGTCTTCGTCTTCGTCAGTCTTCGTTGTCGTCAACAGGAACAAAGGCAAAGAAAAGAAAAAGCAACCACGAAAACGCCCTAAGCACAGTGTAGTTTTCTACTGTTAATTCAAAATTAAATGTGCCTTTGACGTGAAGTGGCCTATTTATTGCTATGAAACAAGGCGGTCTTAAACCTCCACAGCTACATAGAGAAGAACTGTTGCTAGTGTTGTGCCATTTCAACGGGACACAAAACAACCAACACTTCTCTCTCTCTCTCTCTCTCTCTCTCTCCCTCTCGCACGACGCGTATTAAAAAAAAAATTATATATATACATAAAAATGGAGATATGCGAAAAAACTCAAAATGAAAGAAATGTCGTCACATTCTTTGCCGCATTTTTTTTGTGTTTCCATTTGGTTGCAGACGTATCACGTGATCCAAACACGAATACGAATATATACAAAACAAAAAATTAATTAAAAAAAAGCACTTATTATTTACCTTCTATTAACAACAACTATAATACTTATTACCTAGAATGCACCTCTTCCCCTGGCTTGTGGAGGTGGCGCACCTCCTTGGGCTTGTTCTTGTTCGTCATTTCTAATGGTTTCATCGACCGATAACAATGTGGTTGCTGCTTCGGTGGCAGAACTCAACGCATTGATCTTAACCAAGGCAGGTTCCCAGATGAAATTCTTGTAATTATTACCAATGTTTTCCATTTGAAAGTCTATACCGTACCATGTTTCCCCCTTAGCATGTGCACTTCTTAATCTATTCAACAACTCAATAGCATCTAATCCGGCATTTTCACACAATTGTCTTGGGATAACTTCCAAGGCTTTGGCAAAAGCAGCGATAATCAATTGTTGCTTACCAGCAATGGTTCTGGAGTAATCTCTCAAGTATTTGGATAATTCCATCTCTATGGCACCACCACCTGCCACTATAGTATGATTCACCACAGCACGTTTCACAATCATGATAGCATCGTGTAAAGAACGTTCAACTTCGGCAATAACTTGTTCAGCTCCACCTCTTAATATCAACGTACACGTCTTAGCTTGAGGGCATCCTTTGAATAAATTGTATCTTTCATTACCAATTTGTACTTCTTCAAATGTTTCACAGGTACCCAAATCAGATTCGGTTATGTTGGAACATGTCAGTTGTACAGAACCACCAACCGCTTGAATGACTCTATCCATGTCATCAGAACTGACTCTACCAGCACAGAAGATATTTCTATCGGCAAAATATTGAGTGGCCAAATCACCAATTGGCAATTTCGACAACACGATGTTAGCACCGGACTTATGAATAGCTTCTAATTTATTGAAAATAATTTGCCATTCAGCATCAACTATAGCTTGATAATCTTTGACTTGATCGATTCTAACTTCCGCATTATCCTTTTCAGCCTTCAATTCCAATTCGACATTCAAACAAAGAATTTTTGGGTTTTTAAAGTATTTTGGCTGTTGTTCAAATCCAGCGTATGAGAATGTCTTTTTGAATGCAACACCATTGATAAACAACGAGTCTTCCAAAGAACCACCAGGAACTTTCTTGACCCCGATCAAGTTCTCGTCCAAATCTTCCCTATCCAAACTCAACACAGCATCAACTACCATTTTGGTGAAAAATTTGGAATTATTACTAATCAATTTACTTGACATGGCAGTGGTGGCACATTTCTCCAACAAACTTTTAAATTCCTCTGGGTCTTCTTTATTTATATCAATTGCCAATTCGTCAATTTTGGCAATACACAAATCACAAGCTTTTCTGTAGCCCTTGATGATTAAATGAGCGTTAATTCCATCTTCAATAAATGACCTGGCTTCACGCAATAATTCCCCTGCCAACAAAGTAACACTGGTGGTTCCATCTCCAACTTCAACATCTTGGGATCGGGAAATATCAACTAACATTTGTGCGGCAGGATGAACAATATCCAACAATTTCAAAATAGTAGCACCATCATTGGAAATGGTGGTTTTGCCATTGGATCCAACAATCAAAATATCGGAACCAAACGGTCCCAAGGTTGGTTTTAATGCGTCTTGGATAGCCAAACAAGCATTTATATTGGTTAAGATTTGACCTTTACCTTGGGAAGTATCAGTACCTTCTTTTAACACCACAATTGTTGGTGTCTGAGTAGAAAATGCCATGATGATGAGTAGTTGATAATATCAGAAAAGGGTTATATGGAAGATGGTGGAAATTCTTTTGATTCCTTAACTGAATTTCACTGTACAGCAAAAAAAAAAAAAAAAAATTTGATGTTTTCGGATAATGTGCACGACTAACCAAACATCTACCATAGGGGAAAAAAAAAAAAAGAAAAACGAAGAAAATTTTCAACCACTGTAGTGTTGCAATAGTAGTAGTAATTATTAAGCAATCACCTATGTTTCCAAGATCTCATCAACTTGGCAAAAATGTGCCACTCACATTCATAAGATCCAAATCAGTAATACCACCTGGTCTTTCCAAATTGACAACTCCAACGGATGTCAATTTGTCGAATCGAAGAGTGATGAAAAAAATCAGACTTGGTAAAGCCCGTCCAGCCATTTTCCACCAATTCGATACCCTCGTTGAATTAAGTGACGGAAGTGTTATAAGGAGATTCAGTCAGGCGCCTAAGGATGAAATCCGTATGATTAATGATCAAAGGACGAGTTCTTTGTGGAACCCACACCGTAGTGACTTGAAAAGTTCAGACATGTACAGTGAAGCTGGTAAGATTGGTAGATTTAAGTCGAGATACGGTGGTGCATTTGGTGAAGAAGAAGGTAAGAAGCAAACAGAACAACAAGAGGAAGCCGTGGAACTTACTATTGAAGAAGAAGAAAAGATTAAAGAATTGGAAAGACAAAGAACTAAGCAGAAGAATGATGAGTTGTTCTCCATGATGAGTGAAAACGCTGAAGAAATTACTGGAGGTCAATTATATGACAAGAGAGCCGATAAGAAGAGATTTAAATAGAGCATTGTTTAATATTCCATTCCTTGTATATATACATTTTTATTATCGTCTATTTTGTTTTTTATTTACATAACAATTAAGGAGGTGGTGGAGTGGTCGATATTGCATCAATGATTTTAGGTTTGAGAAGTCTAGATAGATAGCCATCTTGGTCATGTGCTTGGAAAAGTTTGTAAATACTAGGAAGATCCCATCCCAATTTCCGAAACTCATTGAATAGCCACACTACCGACCACCGATGCTTGTGTTCTAATGCATAAGGAACCATGATGGAACAGAGTCGAATCATGTTTTCCTTGTCGTCGAGTTGAATCTGGCGTTGAAACCAATTCGGTATCCCGTATTTCTCCAACTTCAAATTAAAATATATCGCATCCGATGCTTCTTTACGGTTCGAGTGTCGGATAAAATTCACATAATTACTAATCCCATCTCGAATATCTCTTCTGGCCATATTCCGAATAGCTTCAATAGTCAACAATCTTGCCATATCGTCGGTTCTATGCTGCACAGTTTCCAATTTCAAAAATTTCCACACTGCATCTCTTTCCAACTTTTCGTGATTTGGGCATTCCAAAATAAACCGAAACATACTCACATATGCCAATTGCCTTTCTACTGATGAAAACGAATCAATTGCAATAATTGAATCTTGTAGTTTGCCCTGTGATAACAATTTTTGCACAATTAAATCTACTTCAGTTTTGTTCATCTTACTGGCGGAGCGGAAAATCGTTTGGGTCACTTTTTCTGCATTCACTTCGTCGCCATAATTAAGAAACGCAGATAATAGACTTGTCATAGCCGATCGTGTCAAATTGGTTTGTTGACTGAGCAATGCATCAAGTTGCGTTCTCTGAGCCACGTCTTTCCCAAAATATTCAATCTTGAAACATATCACAGTTTCATCTGACTCCGGTATCAAGGGTACAATTTTCAGTATATCTATCTTGTATTCGTCGCATAGTCTAAGCAATCGTACAACAAGAGGAATGAACCGATCCGTATCCAATGTGTCCTTATTTTCATTCCATATCTCCAAACTCTTATAAGGATTCAAATTATCAACATTCAACTTTATGACATCATACACAACGTCCTGGTAGTTTGCATTTCCCAATCCCTGAAGTTTGCCAGATCTTTTAAGTTCCAGATACATGTAATTCGCAAAATAATTACCGTGAATCGAACCAGTTAAATACTTCATACTGCCCACCAACTCATCAACTTGCATATCCTTATAATGGTTGAATACTTGCAACACTCCATACCCAATTTTGGAAAACTCCCCGGCATTACTATATTTCAATGAACGGATCAACATTTTGATCGTTTCATACTTGACATCCACTCCGTTTTGTAACAATTTCACCACACTTTCAAATGCAATGACTAGGATGTTCCTATCCACGAGTTCTCGTATCACATCATGTACCACATTATCTTCGCTTATTTGAAGATCGAAAATTTTTCCAATTTCTTGAACTTTCCCCATTTTTCCTTGGATGATCAATCCTATGAAATCATAATAGACCAAGCCAAACACACGCTTGGATTTTAGTATCGGAACCAATTCTTTATATTCGGGACTATAATTATCTATCAACTCTTCTAGAAAATTAATGTTTTTGGTGAAATAAGTCTCTTTCAAATTAAGTATTAATTCATGATCATTATTGGGTGTGGTTGGAAGTTGTAGTCTGGATAGAGATGATGCTGCTTGGAGTAACCTATTTGAATAACTTAAACATCGTCTCTGTATTACTATTCGGTTGCATCGTAGTAGTGGTATTCTATGCATTGTGGTAGTAGGAGGAAGTATGATCTATTAACTATGGAGATGGTTGGGAAAAAAGAAAAAAAAAATGCTTGTAGCATCGATATAGTTAACAAGAAGTAAAAAAAAAAAAAAAAAAGAAACGAAGTAAAGCTTCCATAGTGTCACGCGACAATAATCACATGATCAGACAATCACCAAAACCAAACCCATACATGATTTTCTCAACATGTTTCTTGATAACCAACCAATCTTGTCTCCTTTGAACAAATTCATAGATTTCTTCTTGATTGAAAATCCCATTGAATTTACTTAAATCACTCACCAATTTCCCAATGGCCTTGTAATCGTCCCCACTGATCAAATAAATACTTCCAATCTTCTGTAGGGCTTGATATAACGGAATCACCAATCGCTTGTTGGTCTTGACATTATTCGAAATAAAATCAAAGTATAAATTAAGATCCGATATGAGATTTGTCGCTCCTGTGGTAGAAATGGTTTGTGTTTTCAACATCTTAACAATTACTTGGAAAAACCGTTCTGCGATCTCTTGTTGGAAAACATCTACGATGGATTTATCGGCACTGTCAACTAGTAAATTCATGTTTTGTTCTAGTTCCAAAACAGCCTTCTTCGCAGATTCTGTGGGTCCAAAATTATCTTGCTGGGTTGAAATAGGGTTAAAATCCGTGTCGTGTAGGTTATCCTTGTAGATGTTTTCAATTTTGTACACAAGGATCTCAATACCAACATTTAATCCATCCGCAACATACTTATCAACCAACCCTTCTAGTTTCTTTTTGTTTTGTAAACTTGGATTAAGGATGGAATTTTCGTTCTTGATAACAAGTCTTATTTCTTCTTTGTAGAATATATCAATCATCTGAATGATAATATCCGCCATGTTGATCAAATCAAAGAACAACACCAATGGTTCATCAAGAGTTCCGTCAGGATTGGATGATATGTTCACAAATGTTGGTGAATTGGGATTGTAGGTCTGTAAGTAAGTCAAAGCTTTTTCAAAACCTGGATTTAAATGGTCAGATCCAATCAACTCCAATACATCGATAAATAAAAACTGCACTGATTGGAGTATATCATCCTTCAACGATACTATTGAAAACTGTTTAAACTTGAGCAACCTATGATTAGAGTTCTTGACGTCATTCAATATTTCAACTATTAGCTCGGGACTGAAAATCATACTCATACTCTTGATATTCTCTGATAAGATCTTTGCCTTCGCTTGAATCTCAGAATATCGCGAATCACTATTATCATCATCCTTTTTATTAATGGCAAAGACGTTCTTGAAACTACTCAAGAAATCGTTTTTGGTTTCTGATTTAACTCTCTCGAGGATTTTCTGTGACGTCTCTGCCTCACGTTTGGAAATGGATTCTTTCCAATTCGACAACTTATTTTTGGTTTCCAACTTGAACGATGACACTTCTTCTCTCATATACTCAGCAGCAAACGATTCATACAGCATGTCTAGAAGTTCTATAACCAATTGGCGATAGGACTGACCCAAGTTTTGTGAATCATTCAAGAAATCAATGAAGTCGACAGTTAATTTTTCATAAAGCAATGGAACCATTTGGAAATATGATCCTCGCTTTTTGGATGATTCGATTAATAGCATTAGCAATTCCGATAACTGGTTCGATATCAATTCTTCACAGACTTTGTACATTAGGGGAACGGTTTCCGGAAATATTAAATCGATTATATGACTCTGTTCGTTGAACACATCTGCGACCTCCTTAATCAACCCATCTAATACATCCACATTTATACTACCATCAGTGTAATACTTGTCCGCATTGAATTTCTCCAAATTAAAGATTTCCTTGTTTTCGTCAAATATAGATTTTTGCAAAAAGAAATCAATCAACGTCTGCTGATTATTCAACCCTATTAAAACATTAATAAAGTTCTTCGTCCTTTCATAATCTTCCATATCAAAATGGATTTCCAATTCTCTCAACAAGGCATTCTCGAATATTTCAAATAATTCAACAATTTTCTCATAAACAATTACCCGCGACTCTTCAATATAGTCAATTCTATTGTATCGTAACAAATTCTTCAATATCTTTGCTTGTTCTTCCGGAGTTTGGAAATCCTTGAATATCTTCAACCTGTTATAATTCTTGTTTATCAATAAATCGTTATAATATCTGTGTAAACATTTATATATCTTTATCACCTGGTACTTTGCATTCTTGCTTGACTTGTATACCAAATCCATACAAGTCAATGGGTTATCCAAATAGTCACCATGGATATTCTTCTTGATATCTTCCTTTGTCAACGTTGTTGCACTATTCCAGACGTCCATGGCTTTCAAACGTGAGATCCATAGCTTGGGGTCGTTGACAGCTAGATTCGTGTTTTTGGACACTTCTGAAAATGATAATAAATCCTGTATAGGAAGGTAAGAGGCAATGCTTCTGGCAATATTAACTGGAATAACATCTTTATCGTAGACATCGATATCTGGGTTCCATATAACTTGTGCCATTTTGGAAGTACTGGTGGTGGTGGCGGTGGTTGTAACAGACAGCTTGCAAAGAAACAAAAAACGACTTAAATGAGTACTGAAAAATTGTACATAGAAAGAAAGAAAAAAAAAAAAAAAATTCCAATACTTGGAGAAGTATAAACCCAAATCAAGATACCATGTTTGGAGGATGTCGACATATTCTATGTAAGAGTCGACCAGTGGTATTAAACACATTTATACGACGATCAAGAGTACGACTACTTTCAACCAAACCATTTTTTGAAGAAACTTCACAGCTGGACGAGGGCAGTAGATCAATACCTGAGAAGATATCCCAGTATTTCACAAATATATTAATCAATGAAGGACAAAAGATTATTGATGAACCGATACATGAGTTTATTGAACAAGTTCCAAAATTATCTGAAGACTTGAGAAAATGTTTTGATAATGAGAATAAGTTGTTCACGGTGCTATCGTACGACCCAGTACTTATCGATCCAAGGTTATATTTGCATTTTCTGGGTCAAATTCCGCACGAGTTTATGAAACTATACTTTGAGAGATTGTTATATCACAGGTGTTATATCTCATGCTGGGACCATTTTTCCAATAGCTACAGCACTCTCTCTGATCTCGAGGACTTTCTTGAGTTGATCAATGGAATATTGTTACAGCAAGGTCAATATAATTTTGCAATCTTGGATTTCATCGTCAGCTTACCTAATGAGTTAATGGAAAATTTGCATAATCAAATCATTGATACAATAAAGTATACGATCAGGCCTCCGTTTGACACTAATCAGATATTGACTATTTGGCAATCCATGAGTGATATGAAAACCATCGATGAGTTAACTAAATATCATACCCCACTACTGGCGAGAAAGAGCTTTGAAATTGATGTATTATACTTGAAGCGACTTATGGAATTGCTCAAATCAGAAGCCAACCTCAAACACCAGACCATCTTTGGCTACCTCGTTAATTTTCAACATATAACTTCGCAAAATGGTTGGGTAAATCTGTTGTTCCCTCAGTTTGAATCATCGACGGTCATTTCCAACTTGAATGCACCCGATTATATTTCCCCATTTCTTTCTAGTGTAAAATATATGATACAACAAGGAGCAACGTTGAACGAATTGGACACCTTGTACATACTTCATTCCAATTCAATCAAACCTTACACAATATATTCTGGATATTCGAGATCCACGAAAAAGTTAAACCGACACATTATAAATCATTTAGCAAATGCATTGTTAAACAACCCTAATGAACTAACGACTATTTATAAAGCTGGTATGAAATTGATGGAAGAGGGTTTGATTATAAAAATCTTGCACATTATAATACCGATGCATGACGACGTTTATGCACTCTTTGATGGACTTGACATAACTATCCAGGAGAGAGTAATCAATGAATGTTTGCAACACTTTACCACCCAACAATTAGCCAATTTAATCATTTCATTCAATGCGAGACCATTAGTCACAAGAAGTTTGATAACCACATTAACCACCTCCCACGAGGTCACCCCAGAATTACTCATCAATCTTGCATCAGCCTTAACTTCAAAACAAACACTTTTAGAACTTAATCGATCTACTTTACTACGAGCCAAAATCGTAGATGAAACATTTGTGACATCCATATTCAACAAAATTATCGCAATTACCCTACCTCAAGTCTTCCAATACGGTGATTTTGATCAGCAATATAAATTGGCAGCTAAAAGAGATATTTTCCACAACTCAATGAGAGCATATTGTCAAACATTGTCGCTACTTGCTCCGCAACAACTTTCACAAGTCCTAACCATCCTTGATTCATTCATGAAAGGTGACACATTTTACTACAAGAATGATCGCAAAGCAATAGAATATCTTACCAAGATACTACATCGAGAGACATTTCAATTTGTGAAAAGGAAACTATCCCCCAATGAATTTGTCCTATTTATCAACAACCTTGTTGAACTCAACCAAAAAAATATCTACTTCAAGCGATGGCTCTTTAAATCGATTGTGCTTCAAGACTTTGAGAAAGCGTTCCAATTATTAGATCTACCCGATATCAAGGTCTATTTGACAGATATAATATCAGGAATAGTCAACAATGAAAAGTTGCAAGGGATAAATATCTTGCTTTTCCTATTGGTGTTTTTGGACAAAGTAAAAGAGAAAGGAATGGAGTATACGTTGAAACAGAAGGAATGTTATGAATTGGTTAATATGTGTATCAAAGATAATGTTAACGTCGCGGAGATGAAGTCGACGTTGGCCAAGGTACTTAATGGGAAAGATAAGAATTTGAGACGGGTTTTGAAAGTAATTGGTCGGAGTGATAAGTTTAGAAATAAAGGTATGCTACGATAAGGTAAAACAATTCATTGAGCGGCACGAAACATAAATATTTAATAGACTTTCTGTAAATAATTACAATAAACAACAACAAAAAATTATTTAATTAGTAATAATAGGTAAATTGACAAAATATTTGTCTAAGTAGAAAGAAATAGACGATGGTGTACCACTTGGTGTTTCAATATATTGGAAATACCACAGCCTAAATTACACCAGGTGAGCATCTTTTCGGTGGCGTCAGTACTACTACAGAAGAACAAAAAATTTCATCAACAAAATATACTTTCTTGTAACAAAGCAAGTACGATGATGAGCACCAAAAAATATGGTGTAACCGATCCAGTATCGACTGCCATTCCCACAGCAAAAGAGAATACCTTAAATGACTTACTTATTCAAGAATTGAAGAATAGAGGATCCTTTGAGAGCGAGCAAGCTACTAAGAAGAGAGTTGAAGTCTTGACACTATTCCAAAAGCTCGTTCAAGAATTTGTTTACACAGTCTCCAAGAGTAAAAATATGTCTGATGGTATGGCCAAAGATTCCGGAGGAAAAGTTTTCACGTTTGGATCATACAGATTGGGAGTATATAGTCCAGGATCTGATATCGATACATTGGTTGTTGTTCCAAAACACGTTACAAGAGATGATTTCTTCTCCGTTTTCGCAGATATTATTAGGAAACGGCCAGAATTGGAAGAAATAGCATGTGTACCAGATGCATTCGTACCAATTATAAAGTTGGAATTCGATGGAATATCTATAGATTTGATCATGGCAAAGTTAAACGTTCCTAGGGTGCCATTGGAAATGACATTAGATGACAAAAATTTATTAAAAAATTTAGATGAAAAGGATTTACGATCTTTAAACGGTACGAGAGTTACAGATGAAATATTGCAATTAGTTCCCAAACCAACCGTTTTTAAACACGCGTTGCGCTGCATAAAATTGTGGGCACAGCAGAGAGCAGTCTATGGTAATGTTTTTGGATTTCCTGGTGGAGTGGCATGGGCAATGTTGGTAGCTAGAATATGCCAGCTCTACCCAAATGCAGTCAGTGCAGTAATTGTTGAAAAATTTTTCAATATATATACTAAATGGAATTGGCCAGAGCCGGTCTTGCTTAAACCAATTGAAGACGGACCTCTCCAAGTACGTGTATGGAACCCTAGATTGTATCCCCATGACAGACTTCACCGTATGCCGGTGATTACCCCTGCATACCCATCAATGTGTGCTACTCACAACATAACTAGTTCTACACAAAAAGTTATCTTGAAAGAACTTTCACGCGGATCTATCATAATGAACGAGATTAATCAAGGTAACAAGTCATGGTCCGACTTATTCGAAAGACATAATTATTTTCATACATATAAGTTCTACCTTTGTATTGTTGCAGCAACTGTGGACACGGCGGAACAACATAAAAAGTGGTCCGGGTTTGTTGAAAGTAGACTAAGACAATTAGTCCTAAAATTGGAGGTGACTGATGGAATAGAATATGCCCACCCATACGTCAAGGAATTTTCTAATGCATATATTTTGGACGAGAATGATCCACTGGAGATAATAAACAATTATGGGACGTTAAGCGGTGAAAAAATGTTAGAATCTTTGAAAATGATTGAGTCAGGAGAGCAAGAGGATGAAATCAAGAAGATTCGCTTAGCAAGATTTTATATTGCTTTGGAACTTAATTTGTCGAAGTCTTCAGACGGAGCTAGAAAATTAGACTTGCAATATCCTTGTAAGGAGTTCTATAATTTATGTAAAGGATCCCCATTATTTGATGAGAATGTGAACTTTATTCAAATAAAGAATGTTAAGTTATTTGATTTATCCAGTGATGTATATGAGGAAGGAGAGGAACGACCAAAAAAAGGTGGGAAGAAGAGGAAGAAGAGTCTCAAAGAAGATAGCCAAAAAAGGGTGAGGAATAAAATTACAACTGCCGAGGTTTCGGTTGAGGGATCTGGTTAGTACTTAGATTTATTTATAGTAAGTTATAATCTATTTAATCAAATAAACATCTTCCACAGTTCCCGGCAACATTGGAATATAACTAGTCGATTGGATATTTTCGATAATCGGCAAAGTGTTATCCACCTTGAGTTCTAATGCGTCGCACAACCAGTCAACAAAGTTCAATTTAGCTCCAGGAAGAAGTAAATAATTATTGTATGATTGAGTATATTGATCCCATATATCTTGATTTGGTTCATTTTTCCAGGCATCTGCAAGTTTGGACAGAAGTTCTCTTTGGTGTTCGGGGCTTGAAATTGTTCTTGAATAAAAGGACCTGAAACCGATAAAAGAATTAATGGATTTGAATTTTGCTTTTTTTGATTTTTTGATCTTGTTTTTACTGGCATACCAGTTAATATCATTAAGCATTCCATATTTAAGGAGCAACTCTTGTATCGCATTGGAAGGGGGAGGGATGTTAGGTAAGGAATCCAACCGAAATCCGTGTTTCTGGCTTTTCATTACCTGCCTCTCGTTGCCTGGAACTGATTCCCTTTTCTTATGGACACGAAAGAAGGAAGTTAATTCCTTCGGGACAGCCTTTTTGTATACCTTTTTGGTTCCCATCTTTATTAGTTTCAGTTTGGTATGCTATTTTCTTTAGAAGAAACTTCTCGATTTAGAGTTAAAATTTAACATGCACGCTCCAATGTAATTTGCGTGCAAGTGGCCATGGAAAAATTCAATGCTTCTTCATGCAACACAGATACGAAATGACGTTATCGAATAAAAAATAAAAAATAAAAGTATTAATGTAACAAATCCACAAAAGTGGAAGTCTGTATAGCTATACCGAAACATATTGCATTAATTCAACTATAGATTCCCTGTGTTATCATTTGAAATTGATCATACAATCTAGTATACATACTACCAAGACTTTTGCCGACTAAAATGTTTTCAACGAATAGATCTGAATCGGAATCAGAAAGATCTAATTGTAATCGTTGCTTCAACAATATGCTAGTATTTTCTCCGTTATTAAAGCATGGCAAACTCGAGTCCTTTTGCATGAGTTCAACTATGTCGATGATTTCTTGACTGTTTGCTCTTAAAACTCTGAAGCATTGCTTGCACAAATTAACGAACTTGACATACATTGGGTCTTCCAAACCACCAAGCAAATCAACGTATTCTGTTGTAAGTTTGAAAGGTGCCGCTTCGAAGCCCACGCTTCCAGGAGAATTAGAAAGCAAGAATCCAAAATCAATGTGGATAATATGACCATCACTATCTACCATGATATTACCATTATGCCTATCCTTTATTTGTAAAACATAACAGATAATGGAATACGCAGCTAAGCTCTTGGTGAAATTTTCTTGGGCTGTCTTGAATTTCAGCGAGCCTTGTGGTCCAAACGCATTTTCGTAATAGTCAAGCAAAGTAAAAATTCTACCCTTTGTATTTTCACCATTTTTTATTGATAGTTCCGTAAGCGACTTTTTAATCGAATGTATTGACATTGCATTAGTGATTGTTTCAACCAATCCGGTGTTTGCACTTGTAATCAAGATCTTCATTCGCTTGGTCCAAATTGGAACATTATGCTTTTTCCATGACTTTGAAATCATAGAAATTAATTGGCAAGCAAATGCTTCCTGGGGCAAATCTTCACCATTTTTAGCAATCACAGAACAAAGATCCCAATTCTCCAAATGCCCATAAGCACTTGATTTTTTAATTCTTTGTTTCTTTGTGTTCCAATCTTCAGCTAATTTGAAATCATTTTCTAATTTACGTTGACCTGCACTCTGTTCATCGCCTTGTAACTGATTCAACTTTTCATAATCAATGGAATCGAATTGATCTTGAAGAGCAATCATAGACTCAACTATCCTGCTCTTAATCGCTACTGATTGTTCAGAACTTGCTTGTCCGGAGCTATCTAACTGTTGCAACATGACAGCAGCAATCCTCATTTGGTCCGCCAATACCTTGGTAGAAACATCACGTGCATTCAATGACGGTATATTGGAGATACTTTGATGTTCATTTGGTGTACGCTTGTGTGCAGTACTGGAAGAAAGATTCTTTGAAATGTCTAAAGATCTTTTTGTCATTGACATTTCGCTCAAATCAGCTTCTTCAGGAACTGGATTACGTGCAACTTGAACAGGTACCTCTTCCATGCTGGTTGTTGAATCAGACCCACGTTTATCATCTACATCAATTGATTCAGAAAAACCATTAAGATCTCGCAACTTGTTGTCGGACATGCGACCAGATCTTTTGTTAGTAATGATTTTCTGATTATACTCTGTAAATGGATTGAAGTCAATTTCGTCACTCAAATATTCAATTAAAAGTAAAAACGGGACCCTTTCTGCGGAATTCAAAACGCAGGCTTCATTGATATTCAACTTTAATATTTTATGGTACTTCTTATTTCTGTTACTTGTAATTGGAAAAAGCTGAGGAATATCTATTTCACTTGGGAGTAAAGTTTCGTTTATAATTGATAATTCTGCTCTTAACGCTGAGAGTCGAGCTTCTTTGGGAACCTGTGAGAGTCTTATGGAAATATTTTGCATGGCCATGATAAATTGCGTTTCGTTTTTGGCATAATTCACCTGGAGTAGTTTTACCAAACGATCACTGGAATGAATTTTGGACGTGTTTGAAGTAAGGGAATTGCTTCTCAGTAAGTCATTCCCGATTGTAGTATGGTTGAACACCAAGGATGTTTCTGATTCGGCTGGAGAGATATAAGGTGTAATATCTTGACCTTTGACTTTTGTTAAATCTGGTAATGATTTGGAATTAACACCATAACTATCAACACCTAAAATTTCGGTCCAAGAGCTCCCTATGTTTCTTTGTGAAGATGACGAAATTCTCTTTTTCGATTTAATAACCGTATTGATACGCAAACTATCTTCGACTTCAGAATATTTATTGGATCTGCCTTTATGTGAATCAACTAGCTCCATTGTATTCAGGTCTTTTTCTAAATCCATACTTGTCTTATTATCATCATCATCTGTTGTGTACGCTTCTGACTCATCTGACAGTAACGACATGCTGATTTTTTTGGGACTGGCCCTTGGCAAAGACGCAGACCTATGAAGGGAATGTTTGAAGGAAGAACTTGTCGGAGATTCGTTGTCTGAGTGAGAGCTCTTGGATACCTCTGCAGACATCCTTTGGTTCTTCATAGTCAAATTCTTTGTTAAAGACTTCTGGAAATTAGCTAGCTTAAATACCAATGATTTTTGCTGACGACCCTGAGTTTGGATCATAGGCAAACAATAGCTGTTTATACTTGGTACAGCCAATGCAGAAGCAATGGCACCACATAAAACTAAAGCAGGTTGGAGGTTCTCCCTAAATTCCACTTTTTTTTTGAAAGAACTGTCGGTATTGAACATAATGTTTTGTACTTTGCTAATTAAACTTCTTACAGTTTGAAATGATCTGGATTCAGGTTCATTTCTTAATTCGAATATGTAGGCTTGTAGATTCCAAAATACAATCAAACTGAAATGTGGAAATTTTGCACTATATTCTAGTAAGAATTCTTCGAGTGCCATTGAATCACTTTCGTACGTCACCAATAGCTGTACAAATTGTGGAATGAAAAATTCAAGTTCTTCATAAGGAAATGTGTGTAGCTTCTGAACTAGTTCATGCTGAATTCCTATCCATTCGCTGTAGTTTTTCAATTCAAAAATGCAATTGAATAAGCTAAACAGCGGTGATCTGATTTTTTCTAATAGCTCTTTGTTAGTTGTCAGAGCCATCTTGTTGTTCTTTGAAAGATGAAAAGGGTATTACGTTGACATTTTTGTAGAAACTTTGTTCGCGGACGCTTTTTTAAAACAACATACATGCAGGACCTTCACCTGTCACACATTCTGTCAGTAACGAACCAAATACTGCCTGAAGGACGTAAGTGTGACAGCTGAGCATTCACACAACAACTTTGGAAGACATTATAATTAACGCAAGTGAATACCCAGCTCATACATAATAATTTAGAAAAAGAGATAAGTGAACCTATAACGGACGGATGCATATTCGTCCTATTATTGGTATCATGTGCGTTATTTAAAGGTTAGAGAGAACAAAAGAAAAATATTAAATATGTATTACATAGGCTTAATTAAAGGAATAAACGGATCAATAAGAAGAACTAGAATCACTCACCGAACTGACTTCTAACTCAACGTGAATGAGTCAGTTAGTGAGTATTGACTAATAACAGGAATATATCAGAAAGAACATTAGTGTAAAACGATACCTTTGAGAACATTAGTTTATTTTATTAACGTGAACTGCTGAGCACTAAATAGTTATTACCTGAGTGCGTGACAACACCAGTCCATTTTCTTCGAGACACAAACTACAAGAATAACGAACTAAAACAAATATCATGGTTTAGGTACAAACAACATAAAATAAACAAAATCTATTTCAAAATCTAACGTCATGATCCATTTTTTTTTTATTAAAGAAAAAAAAATCAATTTTCCAACATCTAATTGTGTGCTGGTTTTTTGTACGCTGGATAATGAAATTTCTCATCAAATTCTTGCCCTGGAACGATTGGAGCAACCGTATACAATCTTTCTCTTAAACTTTGAGGGTCATCGCTCAAATTAAAATGCTTGTAGATTATATACTCAAGGTCCCTGACATCTTCGTCGCTCTCATTTACCTCTCGGAAAAACTTAGGATGGAATTCTACACCATCTTCTAACCTTTTTTTAGCTTTAACTCTCTGGTCGTTCTCCACTTTCAGCTTTTCTTCAGTTGCAAGCTCGTGATTTCTTTTAGCCAACCCATCAACTGTAGGTTTCCAAAGCTTTCTAGATTCAAAATCCCACTGTTCTTCCAACGGTCTAACCTTAGGCAGTATCTTCTTCGAATGAGTGGTGTCGTATAATACCTCTTTCTTGCCGGTTTTAGTATTCTTTATGTACATCACTTCGTTCCACTTTCCGGAGATACGGAATAACTCCTCATTTGACTTCGAATTCTTAATCACACCTTCAATTGCATCGTAAGTTCCGCTAATAAAACCCTTGGTTTTGAATTCAATATCCGCTTCAATACCGTTCTTCTCACATTTAACAATCATGTGATCGCCTAATTCCATCCTCATTTTTCCGAATAATATACCCCTACAGTATACGTTCGGTTGATTCATGACATATACTTCGTCATCCCATTTACCAAGTGTTACATATCCCCAACCTTCCATGATAGCTGCTGATGAGTTACCCAAAAACCTGGACTTTGGGATAACAACGCCATCCACTCTTATCTTCTCTTCTGGCGATATGTAAAAGTACGACGACTTCGGCGGATGGTGTGAAGTTTGTTCAGCCAAGTAGTATGCAGTTTTATTTCCTGGTAAATTATCCCAGTAACAAGTAAACACTTCACCCAAAACTGGATTCAATGGTTTCTTAACTGCTTTGGGGGCAATGTGCCAACTTGCCAAGTACCATTTGAGCATTTTGACAAATCTGTCTAATGGATCCTTCGTATCATTGGCATCAATTAGTAAATCAGGAATCTGGAAGAAATTGGTAATCCTTTCCAACATTGACTTTTTCTCCAAGATGAATGTTGGAAGCGTGATTTTTGACAAATCCATTCCAGGTCTTAGTTGAGCAATAATGCTCATCAAAATATTTTGGCCCTCACTGTCTACCTCGTCAATGTCATCAGAATTACCCGAGTTAACATGATTTGTTTCCTCTTCACCATCTTCCAGTGCGTTTTTCAACTTCAATTTATCCAATTTTGCTGTCAATCCCATCATGGTTAGGCTAGACTGTGGTCTTTGCTATCGAAATCTTTGAGTTTGAGTAGCTGAGAACTTATTTTTGAATGTTTTAGATGCTTACACGACTTTTCTTACATCCCTTTTTTCCACAGTTTCCGTTGTAGAAAATCTTACAAAAGCGGAAATTTTCTATGATTCAGAAAGATAAGTAGTAAGAAAAAATGTTAGTTCCTGATACAGTAATAAAAAAATAATTTCTGATCCGTCATATGACTCCTCACCTATTGGATTTTCGTTGGCAACTACTTTGCCATGTGATTAGTAATTCTGCTAAGAAAAATTTTGATAGATTAAGTAGTTTGAAGTTCTCTGGTTCGATGTGACGCGTTAGATAATTATGTATCACATTTAATGCCACATGTAGGAGAAATTTTGGACTTAAACTTTAACCATTTTTCGAAACTTAACCAAGTTGCTCAGAAGGATACGTGCGTGTATCACTCAAAAGTTTTTTTTTGTATGATACTTAACTAATTCGAGTCCCATCCCAACAAACAGAAATTTTTTGGAAATAACAGACTCTAAGTCATGGTTAGTCATCTGGTATACCTTCATCAAATCAGTCAACGATTACTTGTTTACATCACAACTTTGTCTACCTACCCGGTTTTCGATCCACAAAGAATCCAGGAAGAGGTAGATTCTGGTCTCAAAAAAGTAAATGCAATAGTCACTTCAAATAAGTTAACACAAGCAGACCGGGAGCTCATCAAAGAAATCAACAACTATTCCCAAGTTTTATACGATATTTTATCTCAAAGGGTATTGGTTCAAAAGAGTTCAATAAAAAGTTTAAAGATGTCAGTAGAGACAAAAGATTATGTGACAGGTTCAATAGAGAATGTCAATTCAATAACAGATGAAAAGAAGGCCAAAAACAGGAGACTCACGAAAGATCAACTTGAGATTTTAGAGGGTTGGTTTCAAAAAAACAAGAAACACCCGTACCTGCAAAAAGACCAAACAGATTTATTGATGAAATCGACAAATCTTTCTAAATCACAAGTTCAAAATTGGTATGTAACAATGTTAGCGTTGTAGGAGTTGAAAGCGATACTAACACAATAATTTAGGATATCTAATCGAAGAAGAAAAGAAAAGAATGCGAAGTTGTCTCCAGAACTCGTACATCTCTTGTCATGAAGTTGAATATTAACATATCACGATGTTTTCTTATAGGTTTTACTTAAGGTTTTGAGTTGTTTCCAATTGTTGATACTCATGTATACTTGTATTTGTATTAGTTCGTATTGAATAGATAATTGCACTGTCTTATAATTCAGTGACCAGCCATATGCATGTTGATGTCATGAATAATGTCCTTGTGGTTATCTATAGTTACACGAGATCTACATTATAATGACTGGATCAATCGAATTTTAGTACCACTGTACCAAAATACTTATAAAAGAGATATCATTCTTGAATTTAGTGAGTTACGTTTCTCAAATTTTTTGGAATTCCGGAAAGGATTCTTCATCTGGTAACTATTCCTGCCCCGGAGTTATGCTTTAAGTAACTGTTGTACCGAAGTTCAAGGGAATTAAGATAAAAACTTAGGATCATCCGCCAGTAACAACGATAGTTTTTACTTCCTAGACTTAGAGGCTCGTTTAGACATCCTAATATCATTACTATTTATTTCCTTTGTCGAGTCTAGGTAATACATAATTAATATTTTTCGCTTAGTAATAAGGTTTACAGTAGAAAGAGAGCATATGTGTGAATGTAAATCTTAGAATGACTTGCCTCATTTTCTAAATGTTCTATTACTGCTGTGTAATCAATCTAGCTTACTATGTCCGCTTTGCATGATTTATAGTTATTACCCAGCTGGCACATTTAAATCACGTAGTCAATATCTGTCTTAAAATTGGCTGGGGAGGTGACTATATCTCTCATTAATCATGACATTTATTCATGCAAAATAAAGAAAAAGAAAAACAACCTATGTACTCATCTTTTAAAGAATCACAACTTTTTTTTTGAATAAAAACAACACTCTCTTTGTACAAGCTAGCACCAGTATTTAAAAATACGGATATAAATCGGTCTTTGTTTATTGGCCAACCTCTCTTCTTCCATTTCCATTTTAATCAATTCCAAATCCGCATTTCTTCTTCCAGTGTCCAAGTCGATATCTTCCAAGGGCTTCCACATTC
Source organism: Candida frijolesensis (assembly GCA_030557105.1). NCBI lineage: Eukaryota > Fungi > Ascomycota > Pichiomycetes > Serinales > Debaryomycetaceae > Candida > Candida frijolesensis. The sequence continues at coordinate 32,532 of JAKTVH010000371.1, read as the reverse complement.
TCCATTTTCTGCTGTATAACTTATGAGCCAAATAAAAGACCAAAATGACTACAGCACCTAAATAATTCTTGAAGAAGTTTTCAGCACTTGCGACCCCATTGCTACCTATTGGGAATAATGCGGTCCAGAATTGTACCACCAAGACAAACACCAAAAATACGACTGCGTAGAGAGAGCCCCAGATCCCTGTAAATGACACAAACGTCAACTCGTCCAAAGATCTGCCTTGCTTCTTCATAGCTGCTCGAAAACGAAGATGGCAGACCGCAATGTTGATCCACGCAAGAATGGTGGCAAGACCACAGACACTCAATAACCAGGCAAAGATAGTACTTTCGTCGTGGTAGGCGGAAAGAAAACATAAAAGACCAAAAAGTGCAGAAATTCCCAACCCTACTAATGGACGACCGGTTCTATCCACATATGCAAAGCATTTTGGGGCAAAACCTTGCGTGCCGAGATTTTGAATAGTTCTAGAACAGGCGAAGAATGCCGAATTACCAACTGAAAGCACCGAGATTAAAATACAAGCGTTGAAAATCGAAGGTAAAGCATAAATACCACCGTTTTTAATAGCGATGACAAATGGAGAAGCACTGGTTCCACTGGCACCCAAAAGATCGTCGGAATTGGCGGGGACCAATAATCCAACAAAGGTTAAACTCAAGAAATAGAACAAAAATATTCTCCAGAACACTTGTCTAATGGCTTTTGGTAAAACTTTTCGGGGGTTTTTAACTTCAGCAGCCGTCAAACCAACCATTTCGGTACCTCCCATAGAGTATGAAGCGGTGACAAAAGTGGATGCCACCCCTTTGAACCCGTTTGTGAACGCACCCTTGCCCGTGTGCCAGTTTTTGGCGCCGATAAATTCATGAGTTGGCCCTCCACCACAAACCAACACAACTCCCAAAATGATGAAACCAATGATGGCCATCAACTTTATCAAAGTTAAAAAGACCTCTGCTTCTCCGTAGTATTTTACCCCAAAGAGGTTGACCACGAGGATGAACACATAGAATATAACCACCCAACTAGCAGGATTGATATCGGTGTTCCAATAAGTAATACACATAGTAGCAGCAACTAGCTCCAAGGGCAAAACGAATAACCACATAAGGGCATAATTCCAACCAATAGCAAAAGCCCACGATTCCTCAACGAACATGTTTGCGTATGTAGAAAATGCACCATTCACCGGGAAGGCACAACAAAGCTCTCCCAAGGCGTAAACGACAAACAACACCATGATCGAAGTGACTCCATAACTGATCAACAAAGCCGCAGGCCCACCCAAATGCAAAGCTCCTCCACTACCGATAAGTAAACCGGTACCGATACTTCCTCCTAATGCAATCATTTGAACGTGTCTATTCTTAAGTTGACGTTTCAATCCACCTGCTCCTTCTTCGTCGTCTGTGTATTTCTCTAGTTCTTCAGTAGACCCAGAGTCTGCTTCTTTCCCCGGAATTGGGGGTTTGAAGGAGTCTTTAAATTGCTGCCATTTTGATTGTGGTGTGACTGGACTCGTTATAAAGTCCCTCAGTATCGTACTGAATTCTTCTATGTCTTTTGACATTGCAAAACGTAAAAATACTTGATAGTAATGATTTACTGGAAAAAAGAATGAATGAATGACTAACAACAACTTAAAAAAGAAAAAAAGAAAAATTCGTGGTACCACTTAGACATCATATGGGAAAAAATTTTCGAAATGGTTCCGCTAGTATTTCACTTACGGCAATTTGCAGTCAAAAAAAAAAAAAGCAATAGTTAGGGAACGGATGAAGGGAATATGAACCATGATGTGAGATTATGTTTGTCCGTGGGGAAAGGAAAGGGAAAGGAAAGGGAAAGGAAGCTGGAATGGATAAACCGGGGAGATATGCACTTTTGAGTTTCATTTAATTGGTTCCTGGCAATTCGACCTCGAAGTTACGTTAAACTTGCCGTTAATAAAAGCTTCTTCATCGATGGGTTCCATCTCTTGCAAAACGCCGCGTGAAAAAAAAAATAGAAAAAAAAAAGAAAAAAAAAAACGGTAAAAAGCGCAAACACTTGCACTTCTTGTAATTGGCTATTCGTTATATGAGTATCATATGAAAGTGACAACAACAAACGATAGCATGTATTGGATTTAGAAAGAAAAATAGTTGCATGGAGGAAAAGTGCTCTTTTTATACAATCAACCGTACTTGGAACTAAGTGGTTGTGGCTTGATGAAAAACCCAAAACTTCATATTTTCGCCACAGTACACGAGAATGGCACGCTTATATACGGGAAAACAAGGGAGTGAGCCGCATGTTTTCCCATTTAGGAAACAAAGTATAACCGAACCCACTAAAATTGTTCAATCTTTCACTGTATACAACAGAGCCGTGTTGAGCCTCCTGCATAATTAGCCATGGGCTGTCGCAATACATTGCAAGATTGAACGTTATTGTTAGTTTTGCAGTTGTTCTTTTTTTTACAACAAATTTTGGTTGAATTCGGAATGAAATGGAACTTTGACAAGTAGTATATTCCCTGTTCACATTTCCATCATCTACCCTCAGTCTTTTACTGCTATTAAAAAAAAAAACAACCCAAGGGTCAGGAAGGAAATCCGAGCAGTCCTGGTTATGAATACCTTGGGCTTGAAATTGTGTACCGTTAAATTAAACTGTTACAAACCTTTCGGAAAACAACATGCTTCAAAAATTCCTCTATTTCAAAAATGTAACAAAAGCGAGAAGGTGATCTAGAACTTAATTTAATACATATCATGAGTTTGAATAGCTAAGAGTGACTTTCATAATTCCATCACTTGGGAGATTGAAAGAGTGACGCTTGTAAGTTGCTGTTTATTTAAAAATTAATGACCCTATGCTGGTAATTCCAGGTCGGATTTTCTTTTTCATACTTTTCCGGAAATCCTGTGTCGGAATTGCTTAGCATATTTTTTTTTTTTTGTGTGATGCATGTTCCGAACCTCCTCGTGGTGGAGGAACATGGAAATGCGTATTCACCGCAAAATGTGACGGCGATTGTGGCGATAAGGTTCGTTCTATTACTCGTCGTGTCTTGAGTGTGTGTTTCTCTTTAGCAAACAATAACGTTATTTCTTCTAGTCTTAAAAACAATAAGAATATCCGAACAAGCTTTTTTAGTGTAGACTAGCACGCCGCATTGAAGAATCAAATTGCTGAGGAAAAAAAAAAAAGCAAAGAAAAAAAAAAAATACAGATATCCAATCTTGCAGCCAAGGGACAACCCAAATCGAAGGCAGTAGGGAATAGCGCGGCTACATCGACTGTCTATTTCGGAAACATGCAATCAAGAAACAACGAAAATGTTGCCGAAGTGCCCAGTGAGCGATGTCAAAGGGGTTATCTTCGGAATAACGGAAAAGTGTCGACGACGAAAGGTACAAATCCATCCACATTGTTGAAACTATTGAACCATTCCTCAAGCTGTCCTTTCCAGAGTTGCCACACACACAAAGACACCTTGTCTCCGAGTCGTTAAGGAGTTAAATTACGCATAATCCAATAACGGAACTTTATTTCATTCAAGTGGAGGTATGCATCACGCACACCAAACACACCAAACACCGTGCGGGTAGTTCTTGAAAACAGCACATCAACGTTAACATCCACCCCCACGCCCACGCCGGCATGAGAAGTAACACAAGCGCCAAGCTAAGGCAAGGCAAAGGCTCATAGATATGAAAAAAAATAATAAAGAAATGGTATGTATGTTGTACTTGTGAATTAAGCTTACAATGGGTTATGAAAGTTAGATGATGGTTACGATACTGTAACAAGAGCACAGTCTTGGATATGCACAAACAACTAAATGGTTGGTGCGTCTTTTTTGCTGATGCGTCTGCATAACTTGTACATTTTTATTGGGGTGTTAATTGTTCTACAAGCATTTTAGACAGGAGAAGCAGGAGTGATACAAACAGGTCAATCATGGGAAACACTTCCGCTTCAACTTGACTTTTCTTTACAGATTCGCATTGCATGCAAGCAAGATTTTTGCCAAATTTCCTTTATGTTGCTCATCCCAAAAAAAAATGTTGGACTTTTTGCGCTACATTTTTGGTTGTTAAACCAAAAAAAAAACCACTATGAAGGTTAACTTTGAGAGAGATGATAAAAGCTAAATTAAAAAAGCTGGTGGTATTCCCAGTACAACAGATGTATGATTTGTTAAATCTCCAGGATATATTGCCAACACTTTACCTGCACATCAAGTAATTGTTTAACGGTTATACATGCACTTTTTGATGCAATATGTTTTATAACAATTGATTGAATGACGACCATAACATTCATCTAGAAGAAGGGGGTGGACACAAGGGGGGGTAAAGGGGTTAAAAGAGGAAAAATGTGTACTATCGTTTGAAAACAGAAACATTTGCCGGATTGCTTTTCATATTTCTGTACCTCCGAATTCTCCTTCTTAGCCTTGTCCACTGGAGGCAGATTTTCAATTAATGGATCCTTAGAAAAACCTGGAAACACACTTTGTGTATGTGGTGTGTTGTATTGTCCTTGTATGTATGGACGGTTAGTTCACTTTCTGGTTTTTCTTTTCTTTTTGAATTTAATTTTGTCACACCCCAGTTAATCCATTTTCCTACATTCATACATTGTTTATCTGCCTCCCCCCTCCCCCTAAATGATATTTTTGAAAACATTAATTTCCAAATCGAATTTAAGATTTTATATAAATTGATACATCATTCCTCCAAGTCTGGAAAAAAAAATTTAAAAAATTGTTCTTGTTGATAATTTCTTACTGCTGTGCTTATCCTTATTTCGAACAGAGATTCTACTCCAACAGTTTGCACTTCATATTTTTAGTTCCTGTTTCCACCCAACATAAATCGGTGTTGCAATTCCAATTTGTCTTGAACTAATCAATAGACTAATCACAGAACAATTCACCAGTGCCGGGGTATAATTCCACACACAGCGAGTGAGAAAGAAAAAAAAAAAAAAGAAAATAAACCAAATCTGAATCAGTGTGTGCAGTGCAGCAATAACGACATAGACACAAGCATAGAATTCCAGAAATACTTCAGAGTTTGATTTATTTCCACAGACACAATATTTCACAATATTCCCAGCAAGGAAGCCCAAGAAAAAAAAAATAACATTGTTTACTAGACAAAGAAAATTGCTTTTTTCCCTTCCTCCAATCCTACACTACATTTAAGTTATCGGATTACAAACCATTCCAACGAGGCATTTTTTTTTTGTTTGGATTAACTGTATATCCGAGTTTCCATTTGCCATCTGAACGACCAAGAACATCACGGTCACTCACATCAAATAGAGTCACCCCCAAAAATTTTTCATCATCATCATCATCATCTTCTTCTTCTTCATCTTGATCTTTGATATTAATATCACCTGTAATTTCCCCCATTTGCATATATTGAAAATAGTCGATTAACATCTTCGCATTTATAATATTTTTTTTTTCCATCGTTTCGCTTAATAATTTTTTTTTGTTTGTTTGTTTGTTTGAAATTGCCATATATGTTATTTAACACAGAGATGCCACCTAAAACGGAGTATTGGAATCACGAACAACCTATTGTGAGCCAAGGTGCTATCAATCCACTATTTGACGAACATTCAGAGTTGGAGCACGAAAACATAGCGTTGGCCAACGAGATTGACCCACAGCAACCAAACGGATCGCTTTTCAATTCCAACTTCACAACTTCATCTGCCATTCCACACACTCAAAACCAAAGTGGGTACCAATATAATAATGATATCCACGATGAGTTTTATTTTGAATCAGGTGCCAACATCTCACCACCTCCTCAACCATACACAAATGACAATGAAGCCTTCAGTACCTACGCTCGATCATCATCTGAGTCATCACCAAACGGATTGAACGTATATCCGGGTGCATCTGAAACTGCAAGCAACTTTGTTGAAGAAAGTAAACAGAGTGGTGCCAACTTGTTTATACCATCATCCTTATCCACATCCCCACAAGTCAGTGCCCCTGTTCCTTATCGTCAGAACAGTCTCACAGATAATGCCAGCTACCGTCAAAACAGTGTAACTGAAAGTGTGCTGGGCACTGTTCCACGTATTTCCAGTCGCCACAATAGCTTTAGTGAAGCTGGTGGTATCACAAAACAATCCAAAAGGGGCTTTTCCCAAAGAAGCAAAAGGCAGATGTTGGATGAACAAGATGCCATCTTAATAGCAAGAGACGATTCCGAACTAACAGAAGAAGAATTACAATTAAAGCGAAAAGCTCAGAACAGAGCTGCCCAAAGAGCTTTCAGAGAACGTAAGGAAACTAAATTGAAGGAATTGGAAGCTAAGCTATTGCAAAGTGAAGAAGAACGACAGAAATTGGTGGACCAATTGGAGATTATTCGAAAACAAAACATCTCGATAACAACAGAGAATGAGATTTTAAGAAGCAGTGGTGATGTACACAGTGGTGGTAGTTTCTCATCACGCGTTACACACATCACTCCAGCCAATAAATTTGACTTCCCTAAAACACAGGACGATTTCATTGAACACGTTTTACGTGGCACCAATCACAAGATAAATGAGGCCAACAAGAACAAAATATATTCTGACAATGAGGGTCATAAGTTATTAGCACTTGGAGCAGTATGGGACTACTTACAGATCAAAGCTGAAGAATCTGATTTGGATTTCAATTCTATTGACTTTAACGATGTGATGGAAAGATTAAAGGGAGCTGAGAGATGCCATGGCTATGGCCCAGCTTATCCATTGGAACTAGTGAACAAGGCAATAGAAAGCTGCTTGAATTGAGAATAGACCGCTCTTTTCCAACTTTGTTTAATGTGCATACGTTGATTTTCTTTTTTTTTTCTTATCAATTGGATATACTGCTTCTTCAGTTCCGACCCCAATCATTCTCCCCTTTTTGATACATAGGTTTATTTATATTAAGATTTAGATTTAGATTTAAATGTTTGAATTTTTATGTTATGGTTATATTACTTCATCTATTTCCCAATACCTCTCTTGTTTACTAATGGAATATTCTGGAAGAACAAAGAAAAAAAAAAAGAGTCTCACCAGCGAGAAGAAAAGACTTCCACATACAAAAAAAAAAAAAAAGCCTCCAACGATTAAGTCAACTCCTCTTGACCACCAACTCACCACCATCAAGCAACCATGACTACAGCTGAAGAATATAAAGCAGAGGGTAACAAGTACTTTGCTGCCAAAGACTTTGAAAAGGCTGTTGAATCGTTTACTAAGGCAATTGAAGCCTCCCCAGAACCAAATCATGTTCTCTACTCCAACCGTTCAGGATCTTATGCCTCATTGAAAAACTTTACCAATGCATTGACTGATGCTGAAGAATGTATCAAAATTAACTCGAGTTGGCCAAAAGGATATACCAGATTGGCCACTGCCCAATTTGGTTTAGGCAATTTGGAAGCTGCTAAGGAATCTTACAATAAATGTTTAAGTTTGGATCCAAGCAATAATATGGCCAAGGAAGGTCTTAGATCAGTTGAGCAAGCAGAATTTAACAGAAACAACAAACCAGATTTGGGGTTGGCTACCATGTTCAACGATCCTGAATTGTACACCAAATTGAGAAATAACCCAAAGACTAGTGAATTCATGAAAGATCCTCAATTTATCGCTAAAATCGAAAAAATCAGAACCAACCCAAACAGTGGCGATCCTAAGGAATTGTTGGCTGACCCAAGAATCTTGACTGTTTTTGCTACTTTGATGGGTCTTGATATCGATATGACTGCCAAACCAGAACCAAAGGAAGAAGGGTCATCTAAAGACGCACAACCAGAAGCAGCCAAAGAACAAGCCAAACCAGAAGTAGCTAAACCAGAACCAAAGAAGGAAGAAACCCAACCACAATCAAATACAAGCGATCATGATGGAGATGTTGAAATGACCGATGTATCTGAAGACAACAAGGCTGAAGCTGATAAGGCTAAAGCCCAAGGTAATGCCTTATACAAGCAACGTAAATTTGATGAAGCTATTGCTCAATATGACAACGCTTGGAACTTGCACAAAGACATCACTTATTTGAACAATCGTGCCGCTGCCGAATACGAAAAAGGTGACTACCAAGCAGCGATTGCCACTTGTGAAAAAGCTGTTGATGAAGGTAGAGATTTACGTGCTGATTATAAATTGATTGCCAAATCATTTGCTAGATTGGGTAACACATACTTGAAATTGGATGATTTAACTCAAGCTGTCAAATATTTTGATAAATCCTTAACCGAACACCGTACTCCTGATGTTTTGAACAAATTAAGATCCACCCAACGTGAAATTAAAACCAGAGAAGCCAACGCTTATATCAGTCCAGAAAAGGCCGAAGAAGCCAGATTGGAAGGTAAAGAATATTTCTCCAAGGGAGATTGGCCAAGTGCTGTTAAAGCATACAGTGAAATGATCAAGAGAGCTCCTGAAGATGCCAGAGGTTATTCCAATCGTGCTGCCGCATTGGCCAAATTGTTATCTTTCCCAGATGCTATTCAAGACTGTAATTTAGCCATTGAAAAAGATCCTAAATTTATCAGAGCTTACATCAGAAAGGCCAATTGTCAATTAATGATGAAAGAATATTCCAAAGCTATGGAAACTTTAACTGAAGCAAGACAGGTTGATATGGAAATTGGTGGTAAATCTGTTCATGAAATCGATGAATTGTTGAATAAAATCACTTTCCAAAGGTTCCAAGCCATTGAAGGTGAAACTCCAGAACAAACCATGGAAAGAGTTTCCAAAGATCCTGAAATTGTCTCAATTTTACAAGATCCTGTTATGAATGGTATTTTATCCCAAGCTAGAGATAATCCAGCTGCGTTACAAGATCACATGAAGAACCCTGAAGTTGCTAAGAAGATCAATATGTTGATTGCCGCTGGTGTGATTCGTACCAGATAGAAACAAAGTCAGTGTATATTGTACATAATTAAACAAATATAAAGAAAATAAATGAGTAAAGTTAAAGAATTGAAATATATATATGAATATATATGTGTTAGGTAAGACCTAGAGGTAGTAGAAGAGATGACACCACTCCACGTGAGTTGGTGTTATAACGGTGGTGGTTGACCTATTAATAGGACTGACTTCTCCCTCTTTTACTACTACAATTATATAGTTTGGAATACACAAGAAAGTACACTACAAGTTACCTTACAATATGTGTGTCTATTAATAAAATGGATTCACTATTATCGAGGATGCTGATTATTACTATTTGTAGGAGGAATGAAAAAATGTTCATTATAGTCGTCAATTTCGTCAAAATTGATAAAATTTGTATTGTATCGGTTTAGTGAATGATGGAAAGTATTATCTGGATGTAAATTTTGATGCAAATTTTGCGCTTGTGATGGTTGCGCCTGTGGATGTACTTGCGGTTGTGGATGTGGCTGAGGATCGTGGGGTAATTGAGGAGTGAGATTTACTGAACCTGGATTGCTAGCGAGTTGTTGTGATTGTTGCAGTTGGGTGCGCAACAACGTCTCTCGTGGGTATGCGTCACTGCTGAATGCAGGTTGAGACTGCAGACCATCAGTGACACCTAGCTCAGTACCTGAACCTGGAGGTTGAAATTGGAACATTTGCTGTATTGACGAAGACGTTGTGTCCTGGAATTGTGAGTTTGGGAAATTATGGAATTGGTGTATTGGTAGTTGTCGTTGCTGCTGTTGCTGCTGTTGCTGTTGCTGC
>JAKTVH010000371.1:7072-22771 GCA_030557105.1 Candida frijolesensis | reverse complement strand
GGTGGTAAATCTGTTCATGAAATCGATGAATTGTTGAATAAAATCACTTTCCAAAGGTTCCAAGCCATTGAAGGTGAAACTCCAGAACAAACCATGGAAAGAGTTTCCAAAGATCCTGAAATTGTCTCAATTTTACAAGATCCTGTTATGAATGGTATTTTATCCCAAGCTAGAGATAATCCAGCTGCGTTACAAGATCACATGAAGAACCCTGAAGTTGCTAAGAAGATCAATATGTTGATTGCCGCTGGTGTGATTCGTACCAGATAGAAACAAAGTCAGTGTATATTGTACATAATTAAACAAATATAAAGAAAATAAATGAGTAAAGTTAAAGAATTGAAATATATATGAATATATATGTGTGTCTATTAATAAAATGGATTCACTATTATCGAGGATGCTGATTATTACTATTTGTAGGAGGAATGAAAAAATGTTCATTATAGTCGTCAATTTCGTCAAAATTGATAAAATTTGTATTGTATCGGTTTAGTGAATGATGGAAAGTATTATCTGGATGTAAATTTTGATGCAAATTTTGCGCTTGTGATGGTTGCGCCTGTGGATGTACTTGCGGTTGTGGATGTGGCTGAGGATCGTGGGGTAATTGAGGAGTGAGATTTACTGAACCTGGATTGCTAGCGAGTTGTTGTGATTGTTGCAGTTGGGTGCGCAACAACGTCTCTCGTGGGTATGCGTCACTGCTGAATGCAGGTTGAGACTGCAGACCATCAGTGACACCTAGCTCAGTACCTGAACCTGGAGGTTGAAATTGGAACATTTGCTGTATTGACGAAGACGTTGTGTCCTGGAATTGTGAGTTTGGGAAATTATGGAATTGGTGTATTGGTAGTTGTCGTTGCTGCTGTTGCTGCTGTTGCTGTTGCTGCTGTTGTGGGTACTGTTGTCCGTAGGAATTGCTTTCATGAATGGATATAGACTGGCCATTTCTGGATTGTGTATTCGCAAATTGTCTCTGTCCAGGGATATTTTCAGGCGTTGCGGTCGTAGAAGTCGCATAACCCGGATTTTCACTCTTGAATTCGTAGGGGCTAAACCATTTTCGTAAAACCTGATTTGTGCGACCTTTATTGATACCAATTTCATTTTCATTTATAAAGAACTCCGGGAAATGGATCGACATACTAAGGTGATTTTTGAGATCTCTAAATTCGTCAAATAGCTTTTCCGAGGTTTCAAGCTCGATGCTCTCGAGTAGAATATTTAACAAGTACCTTGTGATTAAATCGTAAAACAATCGACGAACACAGTTTCTTTTAATTCGTGTTGTTTTAGAATCACGTTTATAAGGGAAAAAACACATGGAGATGTCAATTAATAGGTTCAAGTCTTGTTGTAGCTCCTCATGGTGTGGGTTTTCAATGCAGTAACGTGCTAGATGTAAAAATGCAACATAAGGATAGTATAGGATCCAGCTGAATGATGTAAATTTTAAGTCGTCAAGCTTTAGTGACCTCGTTACATGCAAAATTGTTCTTGCCGACTTGTTCGCGATTTTTGCAAATTCCAAAACTTTATCAAGGTATTTTTGAGAAGTGCTCTGAGGCACTTCTATTCTGTTCATCGACATTAGTTGCTCAAAATACGCGAGGTGTACAAAAAAATAGTTTTCGTAACCATTGTCCAATTTCTTAACTAATGCCATGGATTTTTTCGAATGGAACATGAATTCCGAGTCGTCGTAAAACTTGAAGGAAAGCGGTGGATTGTTGATCGTTGCCATTTCTTCATTAAGCAATTCAAGGTTGTTGATCAATTGGGAAACTGTCATTTTGCAGTTTGATTTATATAACATATTGAAGGAATTTATTTTGACTTTTGAAAGACAGTACATGACATAGGCAACACATCTGTGGGTTGCCTTCGAGGTAACAATTTTTGCTAGTGTTGCTTCATCATTGGGGTGCTTGAAGTAGGATTCAAGTAAATTCCAATTCGATTTTATGAGTGCATTACTAGAAACGTCTTCTAAGCTTGTAATTTCTTCTATTGTCAAACCAAGGGGCTGACCAGCTCTTGCATTATACTCAATTGAGTAATACTCACAAAACCACCAAAGAGTTTTGCGCGAAGCTTGCTCCTCCCAACTAAGTCCTTGGTATGATTCATGAATATGTAGCCCCAATTCTTGTGCGTATTTCAAAGCAATTGTAATTGGGATTAAGTTGACTCTCATAGACGATATGAGAGATTCTAAGTAGATCACAAGAAAGACCAATCCTTGAACACTTGAGAGCCCTTCACTGACATAGCATAATCTATTATAATAAAGGATCATCGAATAGAAGCACTTAGAATTTATGTCAACCAACTCTAGATCACTCAAAGAGTTGATCAATTCTGAAGTTCCAGTTTTACCTGAGTTTCGTTCATCGATAATCAGTGAGACAGTGATACCAATGGCAGCAGACATGATCAACAATTCACTCCAGGTAAACACATGTCTATTGGGTAGGTCTTTTTCTTTGTAGTACTTCTCAAAAAGTTCTGTAATATACTTCCCATCAACTAGCAAATTGAGGAAAAAAATCTTCCCGTAATAGACGTCCAATATTTCGACTGGAACTTTTGCATTGACGAATATGCTATCCATTAATTCAAATCTTTTCTTAAGCCTAATTTTAATCGGTTGACATACACTATCAAGAAATGCTTGTGCGTAGTAATTATAAATCTCTCCCATATTAATGATATCTTTCTGACAACGCTTTTCTTCCTTTTTCCTCAATGGTTTCAACATTCTCTTGAGTGATTCTTTGGAAAACACATGCAAGGCTGCGTGGGATCTCAAAGCGTTGGAATCTATTTCCGGATTCAGTTCTACCTCTTCTGTCTCCGACTCAGCTGGTTCTGACTCCTCTGTTATCTCTCCCAAGAGGGTGTTGGCAGCTGCCGTAGTCTTAGCTTTCGTCGATTGTAAATTGGCAGTCAAATCTTGTAACATGGACTCGATTCTCAGTAGTCTCTCATCCAACGCCTTTATCGATTGATGCTTGCTGGTTTTGATCTTTGGAGTAGTTGCTTTCTTCTTAATGAGGGTTTTGGGTTTTCTCTCAGGGTCCTCTTCATAAACGCAGTTTCCTCCATTAGCCTGTTTGCAGTTGTTGCAAGGTTTCCCACCATCACATTTTATTTTCTTTTTACGACAATGCTGACAAGCCTTCGAAATCCTCGCCCTTTTCTTTGGTGGCATGGAGACCTCGCCAGATGAAGACGCGGTGGACTGTGTTATGGTGCTGCTGCTTGAACTAACATGACTTCCAGGATGGATAGGAACAGCGGAGGGCATGTTATCTTGTGGTGATTGATTTGGAGAATTCTCATCAGATTGGTGATGAAAATAGACGTCCAAAGGTGGATCCATAGTGCTGGTCGTAATTGTGTATTCTTTTGCTTCCTCTTTTTTCCAGGGCCCCGAATTCTAAACCAAACGTTAACCTTATTCGATGCTTTGTCTAATGAGAATTATAGTGTCGTATCTAATTCAGGACCTCTTCAAAGTGAAACGATGCATAAAAGCCCTAATTAATATTATTTAAATGGCAATAATGGGGGCGAATAACAGAAAGTCAAGCAACGTACGCTTAAGAGCAATACAAAAATGGAAGAGAAAAATATTGCAGCGTACAAGAAGTAATTAGTTGGCTGTCTAGCCTTTTTTTTTTTTTCTATTATTTTTTGAAGTGGGATTCTTTGCATTTGCTTCTGTAATTTTTTCAATTCGCCAATTTTCTGATTTTCCACTTTTGCAGGTTCTATTTTTCTTTTTCCACTAAAGCCCATCCCCAAACACTGGAATAACGGAAATGATGATAATTTAAATTAAGCAATCAACTCGAGCCGAATTGAGTGATTACTTCTCCTTTTCCTTTTTGCTTTGGTAAAGTTTCCTTGGTTGCGATTGCTCAACTTTAGACAGGAGAGGGAAGGTATTGGTTATGTTGTCAAAATGCTAGGTGTCGTCACAGATACGCAAGGATGATCTTTAAACCAGGATGCTAGCTATCAGGCAACATTATCATGCCATATACAAACCATAGGAGACATCCACAGGAAGAAATCAAAACCAGGAAAACAAATGAGGATTGCAAAGTTATAGAAAGATCGCAATCAAAATGACAACTCGCGGATGATTGGTGTATATACCACGTTATCAACAAAAGCTGAAAGAAGAAACCACTGTGTGCAACATGCACCTAGCCAATTCGGCAATGTCTTTTCCTACACTGTTCTTTCCATCCGGAGTGTATTTGGGACCAGGTCCACTGATAACCCCTGTGGCAAAATTTCAAATTTCTTTGTCCCAACCACTTGAATCACCGCCTTACGTCAAGAGATTCTAAAGAGCTTCATTCTTTCTTTAATCTTCGGTTCTGCGATGGCTCAGTTCCCATTCCTCCAATGGCGGCTCTGTGTTACAACCATACTTATTTATCTTCAGTTGCATTTCCAGCCCAAGTAATTATTCCACGTCAAAGTACACAAAGCCAAGAACAATAACACAGATGTGGGGGCTTTTCATTCGGGTAAATAAAAATAATAGAAAGAATAGAATTATTATATATTGCAATGATCTGAAGGAAATAGGTTATAGAGCTAATGTCAAGCATCGCTCTAATAATAGTATTTGATGGGAAAAGTTCGAACTCCGTGGTCCGATGATTGTTATTGAGAACAGTACAATTTTTGTGATAAGGAATATTTGCGGCATTGTCTCCGAGTCATATTTCCATTGTACATGGACATCAGTTCGTGACCGTCCCGTCAACAGCCAATCAATACGGCCGAAATATAGTTATACAATAGAATGCCTACTCCAATGAAAAAGAAAAAAAAAAAATGAACATGAATACATTCTACTTCGGCATGGTTTAAAGTGAAACGAACACATTGACATATATTTCAATTTTCCACATCACTTTTTTCAAGATTCCTTCAGCATTTCCATATCAGGTAAGAGTTTACGCATTTCCAGTTTGGCTACACTATATTTAGATTTTGAAGATCTGGTCTTTTTTTTATATATATCCATTTAAGCTTTTCATCCCCATTGTTTGAAGTTTAACTACATCACAACAACGAAGATAGTCCCAAGTAGTGCAGAAATTTAAGAATTTACAAACCATAAATGCCAAGAGGAGAGGAGAAATGACCATTGAACAAGGTGGAAAATCATACACTAGTGGAAATCTTTTCCCGATGGATAAACCAACTATTATGCACCAATTTGTGTTCTCCGGAATTAAGCTCAATTGAGCCATTTTCTTTTTTTAGATTTGAGGTAACCCAGTAGTGGAAATCCACCGCCTTGTGTTTCATAGATGCCAATTCTTAGCATGAGTTTATCACTACGCGAATTTATTAATTGTAAGGTGTATGAACTCAAGTAATAGCATGTGCAGCTGTAATTACTCCTTGCACAAACAACAAGGGGGTGTAATACATATAACCTGTAAAAAAAAAATGTTTTGTTTGATTTTTAGCTTTTGTAACATTTTGCATTTAATATGCTATACAGTATGCACAATTACTAAAACTACTTTTGAGTTTGTCACATTTTTATTTCTCGAATTCAATATGTTGCGTTACAACCAGGCTGTAACAAAAAGTGACAGAAATACAATGGTTAAGTCATATTTCCGGAAATCTCCATTATTGGTTCCGATATACTGAGATCCGTGATTTTTCTAGATGTATTGTTTGTTAATTTATTTTTTTTTTTTTTGAGTGGCAAAAACGAAGTTGAGAATAAGGAACAAACTAATATTTTTTATTTCGTTAAAAAAAAGTTGCAACTAAAGGGGTAGGCGAAAAAATAAAAAAAAAATACTCCTATAAATCCACTTGCCACTTAAAAATTATATGTGTCTAGATCACATGCTTAAAATTTGGGCCGTTCGATCTTATTTCTATCGATCTTTTTCTATGTGAATTGTAGAAGCACGAAAGATCCACAGTTTCCCTCATTCTTTTCCTTGAATGCTTGACATTTTTAGTATCGCCGTTTGATTGTTCTGCATATAGTGTTATGCACCTTGCAGAGCTTTGGCATGGGAAATTTCATGCTCGTTTCTAACTTCCCAACTTTAGAGAACAGATAAGCAAAACAAACAAGCGCCAACTAAATGGAAAGGCCAAAGAAAAAAACGCAAATAAAAAAAAAAAACACTGGTTATGACGCCCTGCGAGAGGTTATGGTTATTCTATCGTAGGATATTCGGAGGTTTTACCGACTACGGATACAACTGTACCATGATATATTCCTTTTTTTTTGTGTATTCAACCTCCTTTTTTACCCCTCTTTGTGTCCGCAGTACTCTCCTTTTCTTTGATGTTAATTGAGCTTGCTTGGTGAATGTACGTGCAACTAACTTCTGGATAAACGGTCAAATTAAATTCGAGAAATAGAAAAAAGCGGAAAATCCGAGAATTCATGATTTTGTGGGTTTGTCACATTGTATGTTTGTCTAGTTCGACACATTTGACTCGGCTCGGAATACAAAAAAAAAACAAAAACAAAAAAAGTATCCCTGCTAACAAACATATCACACATTATGAAACGTCGATTCCCTTTTTGTATCGGTTATACTTGTCTGTTGGGTCAATATATTTGTTTTTTGTAACACCCCAACCCAAAATTCGGAAGGGATACTGAACATGGAACACATGTTTTTTTGGTGAGAATAATGAATAACTAAAAAGTCACAGATTCATTTTCGTCCACAACTACAGAATGGATCATTCTTGCATGATTTCATGCACTCCATTAAAGGTTCTAGAGCAAACTTAGCTTTTCTAGATAATTAATGACCAAACAAGTGGACAGCACTTATCGCTCGGGTTCAAAATAAACGAGCCATCACTCCACTCTAAAGTCCCTAGAAAAAGAAATTGAAATGAAACTGACAGAATGGTTTAACATGAAATAACTTTGTGAAAAAAAAAAGACAACAAGAATGCTGTGCTGTTACCGTCTCAAAATAAACTTTTCCTCTACGTTCCATGTCAATTTTCTGTCCCATTGATTATTTTCTTATTTTTATGTATGTGTTCAAACTATGGGATCCACACTTTTTTCCTCTTCGCTCCTCTTTGCTACATCCATGGTTTTGAACCTTTGGTCTGTTTCATCTCTTGTTTCGTGACATGCTACACTGTTCTCATTTCAAGCCTTAAGACACACGCCTGAGTTGATTGACATTGGTTTGCTCAGATTTGCTCTTCTCGTTTTCATGATGTATTAAAACATATGCATCACTAACATGCCTTGGGTTGGGTATTTTTTTTTTTGTTTGCTATCGGTGTTGATATCCCTGAATCTCGGATCCATTTTGTCCCCGACATATAAAATTCCTGCATCTCTTCCAATTCATTGCCAATCCAGAAGAACTTTTCGTAAAATTTGGCATAAATAAGCGAGTCCGTTTCACTCACAACCATCATTTCACCCTCTGTAGCACATGCAAATGGGAAATTATAACCCAGCCCCAAACTAAAAGCTTTTGGTACATTTACACGCATTACAGCTTCTCGTTAATTCTTGCTTCGTGTTTATGTGCAGCGTCTATATGCATTGTAAGAAAAAAAAAGCTTAGGTTTCATGTTTTTTTTTTCTTAGGTCGTTTATCAGTTAGTTTTAATATTGTTTTTGTACCCACTGTTTGTCTTTGGCGAAAATTAGCTATATATAGATATACACACGCGGACACACACATACACGCACATAGGAATTACGACGTACTGTGGGAGACAACGGTCCTAGGTGTGTCGTTTGTGCGATCCGGTTAGAATAATACGTGATCTAGTATGCTAAGACCCAAAAAGACGAAAAAACTAGGGAGAAGGGCGGTGTAACAACAATGAAATGCGAATAATAGGGGTAGGGCGACAATCCCGTTCATAAAACATCGTCTATAGTTGCAAAATACTTGATATAAAAATTAGAGTATTAAAAACCACTCTACATCACAGCAAACGGAGTTCGGGAATATTTAAATGACCAAAAAGATAAACACAACAGAGCGAAGCAAAGCAAAACAAAACAAAACAAAATGCAAGACAGAAAATAAGGACAATGCATTCTATACACCTAAATTGTTATCAAAGAAGAAATTGGGTAAATTCTCAAATTGACTGAAAGGTATCAGTAAACCGTCGTTCTCTAAATACTCGTGTAGTAACACGTTGGCCAGTTGAACAGGCACAGGTCCATTTGGGCTTGGCCTGCCACCTTGGTAGTTGGAATTGACCGTAGGTTGGGGAACCACACCGTTACTATTGACATCATTGTTAATAATATTACATAACGAAGGGTTATAACTTGGCGACTTGGCACTGTAACTCGCAGGGTTTCTCGGACTTGAGCTGGCCCTTATGTTTGTATACTGGTCACCGGAACTGCCAAACGGCGATGCACCTACCAATTGAACCATTTGCGACGTGAACTGCTCGTGATTTTGGAAAATATCTGGAAACTTAGACTGAGCCTCAGCGAGGTAATTCTTCAAATTCTCATTGCCTTCCAAAATTGTTATACCTGTCTTGGTTTCGAATACTTTGATAACAACTCTCAATATCAACCTGATGATTAACTCTATTGGCACTGCTTTATTGGCAAACGTATCTTTCTTATGATTTGTAAAAAGACTCGCATTATTCCAAGCATTTGACGAACGAAAAGTTGTCAATGCTATATCGATCAATAAATGCAAATCTCTTTGCGATTCTTCTAACAACGGATGGTTCAAGATAGCAGCCGATAATACAAGAAAGGCAGCCACTGGGAAATACACCGCCCAATTAAAGAAAAGAGACGTGGAACTGGCTCGATCCCAATGCTTGAATAACAAAAGTATGGTTCTGGCGGAGTCCAACGAAAAATTTCGGTACTGTAGTATTCTATCGTCCAAGTGTGAATCATTGGTGGAAATCATAAACGGGTATCTGTTGATAATCATCAAATGACAGAAGAAAGAAAGCTTGAACGAAAAGATAGATTCCCTCCGTGCTATGGAATTATCGGACTCGAACACTTGGAAAGCTGGGTCGTTATGAAACCTTGGTTTAATTGCATCAGCAGAATGTGCAGCCAACTCCATCATCTCGTCATTCAATTTTTGCAAAGTGTTGGATATTTCATTGAAACTCTTCTTCTGCACAGAAGCAACAAATAATTCGTGATATGAGCTGGATCTTATTTTGGATAACAATAGAATACTGAAATGGAAATAGAGCGGATTGTTAACATATCCTCCATATTGGATTTGTCGTAATATTTTCAAACTCATCGAAGACGGCTCTGCACTTGAATCCAACACTTCATCGACAATTGCTTGAAAAACTGAAGACATGGGTGCAGATGGCGGCGCTTCGATGATTGTTTTCCTGAAATACGCCAACAAGTCTTCATCACTGTTTGTTGTTACATCATTGGAGTTGATCATTGGAGGCTTACCTGATTTGAAACAATATTCTATGTCGAAGAAATAACAAAACCACCAGACTCGCCTTCTTCTTTCTTGTTCCTTTAGTGGTAGGTTGGTATAGGAATCGGCCCGGTGTAGTCCCAACTCTTGTGCAAAACGTATCAAAACAGCTATTGGGATGTGATTGAAAAAACTAGTCAACCAGTTGGACTCTATACAGATGATCAACAATAACAAAGCTTCAACGGTTTCAATTCCTTCACTAACCACTGAAACTCTCTGGTAATAATAGATTGCATTATCAAACAACGTCGTCTGGAGATCCAGAAATATAGAATCACTGTAGCTATCCAACATGGCTCCAGCAGCTGAGTGCTGTTCGGGATATTTACCTGATTCATAACTAAACCCCCCTTCAGTACGACATGTCAAGGTAATGAGTAAAACACAAGTCATCGACAACAATTCCGCCAACTTGAACCTCCTCTTTTTTCGCTCGTCTGGTTCTTTGAAATTGTTGAAGTAACTGGCAAACAAGCTTCTGACCCGGGACTCGTCCACTATGGTATTGACAATACTGACTTCTTCGTAATACAAGTTCACCAATCCCATGACCAAGTTTTGATCTGCAGGGAAAGGACTTTCGAGCAACTTCTTTCTCTGGTATCTATCAACTACAGGAGGATCCATCCATTTTAAGATATAAGGTTTTAATTCTGAGAAAAATACCAACGGCAAATTCCTTATAGGTGTGATGTACTCTGCACCATATTCTCCTAGCGCCCTCTCCATCCATCCTAAGGAGTCCTTGGAGAAAATGCAAGCTATCGAATGGGTACCCACAAATTCTTCCCAGTTTCTTAGTTGCACCAAATCATTTATGTTATCCTTTTTGGGACTTTGCAAATAAGCAGGTGTGGTGGTAGAATCTCGACTATCTTGTTCGTCATCGGAATATGTCCGACTGTTCCTGTCATTCTCACGAAACTCCTTCCTCAGTAGTCTATCCATTACCTTAATCATCTTTTCTAATGACTTTTCAATTGCACCAAGTCTCGACTCAATATCTCCTGGTTTGTATTTATTTACAGTTGTCACATCAGGGTCCTTCGTTTTCAGTTCGCTGCTCATTTTCCTCTCCTTGACAAATTTCGATTTCTTAACTGGACGTTCTGTGTAATGACAGTTTGATGCATCACGGGCATGGATACAGTTCGTACACGGGAACGTACCATTGCATTTTATCTTCTTCCTGCGACAGTTATCACAAGCAACACGGATCCGTTTTCTGTTCGTATCGTTCGGGTCGTTTCCGGTGAGTTCAATCTGGTTTGAATATTTATCTGAATGGGAGTCGCTCCCAGAGTCAGCCAATGTAGAATCGTCAAATGACATTATCTAGAATGGGTTGAGATGTATTTCTAATAAGGAGGATATTAATTAGAATAATAAAAATTGAACTGGAGGGGGCCAAAACAAGATCTGTGAAATACGAAGAAACTTGAAAATTTGAAAACATGTGCGCTTTTGCCGAAAAAAATAGAACGCAGTGGAGGCTGAGAGACACGGAAAAAATCAAGAATGTTAGCAATAATAAGACCCAGAAGCAAAAAAAAAAAAAAAAATCTTTGGCAATCTTGCACGACGTCTCCATATTTCCGTATCTTTCCAACCGTAGAAGCTGTTATTGGCAATAAGCCATCTACAAGAATAGGGTCATCGTTTTACTATCTCCTGCAGTTCTGTCTTGGTCATAAATCCCATCAATACTAATAACATACAACAGGGTGTTCTTTTTATACCTGTGGTAATTTGCCAAGGAGATGCCTTGAGCAAACTATCTTCACGATCTTGTGTTCCGTCTTTAACCTAGTGGGAATGCAATGGTTGATCAAAAAAAAAAAAAAAAATGAAGACCACCTAGAGATGTATCGCAGTGGTAACGCACATGAGGGATTTTTTTTGTATGGCAAAGAATAACCTGCGTTTCTAGTTTCTTAATTTAGTTTACATTGCATCACCAAGTCATAGCAGCAAGATGTTAAGAGCGTCGCATATGTAGCTCATATCAGATACGAGGCTGTGTGTTTAATTCTATGGTTGCAATGTTGAATGGATCAACTCAGAAAGATAGCTAAACATCGCCAATTTAACCACCAGTCGCAGGGATCGTACCTTAAACATATATACTCCGAAACAAATAATATATACATTAGAAACAATAAATTGAAATACCTAAAAAACAAAATAAACACTACCTTCAAACCCAATGGATAAACATTTCTCCAATGAACCAGTTTCTTTTTTTTTTTTCTTTCTATATCTTTGTGTTGCCTTTGCCATGGTTATATCCGTTTATCATCTCGGATAAAGTTCACTTTCAGCTAAAAAAAAATTCCGTTTCGGATTTAAATACCCGTCCCATCAAAATCATTTAAATTGTTGGCACCGTTACTTCCAGTATTGAAAGTAACAGGGAAATCGCTCAACTCATTAAATACCATGCTGTTAAACACATCATCGTTGATGATCGACTCAAAATTCACATTATTGAATAAATCATAGTTCCCGTTCATCAACATCATATTCTCATTATTCAAGTTCAATCCAGGTGTTGTACCTAAAGGTGTTCTATTCTCATTACTAGCACCATGATCAACCATGGTAGCACCGCTTTCAGAGCTAAATCTGCTTGCATTATCGTTCACAGTTTTGTGATTTGTTGGACTAGAGCCACTGCTGCTTGGATTATCTGGGATCAAATTAATCACTTGATTCTCCCCATTTGCAAAAACGTCTGCAAACAACGTGAACATAGACGATATATGGTATTGCAAACGTGGCACTTTTTCGTATAGATTGACTCCTAACTGTTTGTCCATCGCATCAATGAGGACACGAAGTAACAACCTTGTTAAAAGGTCATACATTGCGCGTTTCGTATCCATTCTTTCCAGTGTACCATTCAGAGCGAAGAATGCTATCGTCGCATCACATATTAGTATTGCGTCATCCAAGGAGTTCATGTCCTTGGGAAACACCAAACAGTTCCCAAGTAGACTACAAAATGCAGCCATGGGGTAAAATAGTAGCGTCGAATACAATCGAATTGGAATATTCAACGACTCGATCCCCTTAATCGTCTCTAGAATTTTTCTGGCCCCCGTGAGTGAGAAGTTTCCATAGGTTAGCAACCTCTCGTCTTTGATCTCAAAATTCTTGACAAATGGGACTCTATTAACGGCCAACAAATGTGCAAAATATGACAATTTGATTTGCAAAACATAATAATTAAACAACGATTCATCACACGAAAAGGAATGGACCGAGAAATTTGTGGCTGAGTCAAACTTCTGGATCGGAGAAGTCTCTGGAAGCATTAGTTTGTTCATCATCTTCAAGTCATCATTGATTTCATTCACAAACGTCAACAAGCCTTGCACATTTATACTAGAAGGTAATTTGGAATAGATTTTGTTATAGGCTTTGCCCTTTATTCTTGACAACATCAATATGAAGTATGCAAAATAGTAATGGACCCCATGAACTCTACTATTGGTAGCAATTTCGGTTGCATTTTTCAAATAGCTGTCATTGAAAAACAACGTGGTCGGAATGGACATGAAACTGTCTGTGTCCAATTCTGTCAATGTGGTGACATCTTCCATATTGATCAATATAGGTTTACCACTTTTATACGTTATTTCAACGCCAATGTATTCACAGAACCACCATAATTTTCTTTTCAAACATGCATCGATTTCGTTGTCTCTATTCAAGGCATCCACTCTGTGAATACCAATTTCTTTTGCATATCGGATCATTATGCTGGCAATGGTATAGTTGATATGGAAATCGGTTACATAAATCATCTCAACATAAAGCGTGAGCAAAGCCAATCCCATCAATGATCTGACTCCTTCACACACTCGCGATACTTTGTCGTAACAGTCCATTGCATTTTCAAACAACTTATTCAACATGTCATTTTGCAAATAGATTATTGATTTTGATGCTAAATATGGATATAGAAGACTCTCAATCACATCCCCTTCGGGTATGCTTGCCAAACATAATACCACAGAAATGTTCATGATTAACAAATCGCTATAAGTTATGGCGTTGATAATAGTTTCATCGTTCCGACTGACCCCATAGAAGTATTTTTGAAACAATTCCCGAATTATGGAGACTTCACATAAAAATGGGGCAAGCGCTAGTGTGTTGTAATACTTATCAAGAATCTCGAAAATCAATATCTTTTCTTCAACACTGAAATACAACTTCTTATCAATTATCACAGGACCTTCTTTATTCAACAAGGTGGTTGATTTTTGAACAGCATCATTCAATGCTATAGGCACGTGTTTCAAGGGCGCAAAAATATCGTTCATATTGGTGGAATTGCTATTTTCAATTCGCGACTTTAGCCAATCTATAGATCTGGCAGAGATTGAATAGAACAATGCATGGGAACCAAAATACTGAAGCAAGCGCTTTTTGATGTTAGACGCAGTTATGCAACCATTCTCCGCAGGTGCCATCATGTCTTTTAGCTGTTTAGGATCGGTTACAGGCTTGGCAATAGTGAATTCATCGTCACTTTCTTCGGAATTGTAATCGTCTTCTTCGTCCTCATGGTTATCATTATCTTCCTCGTCATCATCGTCCATTTCGCTCGAATCTCCAGAACTCTTGCTTTTCTCATCGTGATCAGCATCCGCAACGTTATTCAATTCTTTTGCAAAAGCAAGCTGTTCTGAGGGTCCCAACCGCGTTATTAATTTTCCCAATAAGTTCTCAAGCGACCCTATCCTTGTGGTCAATTGTTGGATGCTTGCGTTGCTTTCGTTGCTTTGTTTCTTCTTAATGGAACTGCTAGTTGGTTTGCGCTCCCTCTTCTTTCTTTCTTTCGGAACATAATTGTATGCACAATCCCTTCCTCTCGCAATACATTTGGAACATGGATGTTCTCCGTTACATTTGGACTTCCTCTTACGGCAATAATCACAGGCAACCTTCGTTCGAATTCTTCTCTCACCGTCCTGTGTGAACTCCGGATTGAATGGTTCGTTTGACTCCATCGTAGCAGTAATACCTAAGAATAGTTAACACTGGGTTAAGGTTGATACAATAACACAAGGTAGCAGCAATCCTAGCATCTAAACCTTTTTTTTTATTTTTATTGTTTTTTTTTTTTTTTAGAATGGCAAATCTGCAATCCCTAAGTAAGTGCGAGGGGGAGAGGAGTGTTGAAAGGAAAAATTAATCCAACAAGTGCTCGTTCACTGTGCTGTTAATTTTCTATGAGTGTTGGTTATCTGTGTTTTATTTTTCGGTTACATTTTTGTGTCACGTGTTTTTGCCAACCATGATTGTCTTGGTATGTTTAAACTAAGCAATTGATATTTTCTAATGGTTGTATTGCTAATATGAAATCCTGCAATTGACTATCCTTATGTTGTCTTGTTGATATGAAATTACACAAGTGTAACTTCAATAGTTGTCTTTGTGATTTGCAATTCAACAATTCATAATACATTTGTTGTCTTGCTGATTTGGAATTTAGTGATTGATAGTATTGTTAATATATGAAAGTATTGTTATTCGTAACATACTACTGGCCTGAATCGAAAGGGGTTTTTATAATCCTTGTCTTCTTATTGGTCACTGCCATATTTGGTGTTTCAGGTGATTCTTCGAAATCACCTGGGGATGAAGAACCAGTAGCTTATCAGGTATCACTCAAGAGATTATAAATAGACTTGGGTTTCCCTTGTCTTTAAAAGATGTTAAAAGGTTTTGAAGAAACGGTTAATATAATAATACTAACTAAGTGATTCCCAATTAAGTTATGAGTGATAATACTGATCAAGCTGCTGGTTCTAATTCTTCCACAATTAGTAGTCGTGTCCCAAGTTCAAAAGGGAACACTAATTCTACCTTTTCACAAGGAGGACAGGTTGGTGGAAAAATGGCAGCAACAGTCTCAATTGAGTCAGTCGTGTACAAAGAACCAGCTTTCCACTTCAAAAAATTTTTCTTTTCTTTTAGGAAGTCTGATTAGATTCTCAGAAAATATCTAGCCCACCACCCGTCACCACAAGACTACTAACCCACGAATATCAACAAGGGAAATGGTGACTAAGAAAGCAAGTCCTATTTTCAGTTCCAAGGAAGATAGCAACTTTAGAGAAGCATTGTCGTTGTACGATTCGAAACAGTACAAGAAAGCTCTTAAATTGGTTGA